>VZSF01010652.1:147683-171134 GCA_013398295.1 Chionis minor | reverse complement strand
CGAGGGGGCGTCCTGCCGGCAGCCGGCGTCCTGTCAGCAGCGGGGCAGGCCGCGCCGCGCCGGTGCGAGGGTCCCCTCGGGCGCGGAGGCAGCTCCGCTTCGGCCGGCGCTCGCCCTCCTCCCCGGCAGCCCGGTGGCCGCGGGGTTTGGCGGAGCCGCGCAGCAGGTGCCGGCGCCCGGCGGGGAGGCCCGGTTCGGCTGGGCTCAAAAGTTAACGTTCGGCCCGCGGGGACAGCGCGGGGAGCAACGGCATCCGCTCCGGGGTCCGGTGTGCTGGTGTCGGCGCTAAGGCAGCAGAAACAGCAGCTCAGCACGGTTTTGAAAAAACAAGAATGTCATTTCCTGCTAGAAGTGGCGTTCTAAAGGCTGTAGCTACGCGGCTGATCACTCTCTTTAAGCGAATCTACCCAGTCGCGAAGCCGCTTCAACGTCAGGTAACCCTGCTTTCAGGACAAGTAAGCAGAACATCAGCAGAAAAACGTCGTGTTTATTTGGTCATGCGGCGTGGCATATCGCATAGATACACACCTGTCCGTACCAGATTCTAGATAAAAAAAAGACATGCCTTACAATTTATGTTTGTTTTATTTAAGACCAGCTGTGTTGACCACTTCAATCTGCACATTCCCATCGGTTTTCGTTATATGCAGGGATCGCACTAGTTGTATAACTGTGCTAAATGTAGCCTAGGCAGAAAATGACCCGTGCTAGCATAGAACAGAAGCAGTTGTTTTAAAAGAAGTTGTCCGATTTGTTTGTTTTCTTTGCAGTTCTATGCACACCCACAGTTACAGTTTCTAGAAATGTCCGTGATATACGGGCACACATTTACAAATACTCTAAAACTATAGGGCGTTTTTCACATTGTCTTAAAATCCACTGCAGAATTTGAAATTTTTGAGGATGTCCTGTTACTGATACTATTGCCATCCTCACAAAGCTCAAGAGAGGGCATGAAGGAATTAATTCCCCATTTCTTACTTACGGAAGTGTCTGGACTGCTCAGCTTAGACCGTGTAAGCTAAGCGGGTATTAAGGGACAAACGCTGCCTATGGGGTTTGAATGGCCAGGGTGAAAGATGGAAGAAAGGAGACGTAATGTGGCTTTTGTAAGACCATGTTTAGAGAGGATACGTGAGAGTGATCAGATGACCTTAGATTTAAAGTGAAAAACTAATTTAAAGCCACTTAAATTTTAGATCTTAACTCTTTAACACTTTAAATTAATAATGAAGGATAATTTTGTGATGTTTACATGTCCATGTGTAGGCAGTCCTTAAGCTTATACAGAAAGCCAGATATATACACAGAAACAGAAGCCGACCATCAGACCTTTCAATTGTCTTTGATTCCTATGATGCAAAGACATTTTGCACCTGCCAAAAATTTGACCCCTGTCTCTAGGGCTCTTGAATCTATTTAAAAAAACAAAAAAAGTTCAATATCTAACCATTGTTCCCAGGCAAGTCCTTTAATTAGAAAAAGAAAAAGGTTAATTGAGTAACCGCTGGTTTTCAGCGATTCCTTCTGCCATCACTTAAATGAGATGATAATCTGAAGTACAGCACATCCTGCCATCAAATAATTCAAAGAAAGGTAGGACAACTGAAGCACTTAAAGTTTCAGTCAAGCAATGCTTCAGAACAGTTAGAAAGAATTAGCTTTTGTGCTCAGAAGTATGGGTTTTTCCCACCAGATTCAAACTTGCTAATATAGACTTCTTTCCAAACTTTCATGCAGGAAAAACTCATACTATAAAAGAACAAAACCCTTAAAAAAAAGAAAAGAAAAAAAAGAAAAGAAAAGAAAAAAAAAAGAAAAGAAAAAAAAAGAAAAGAATAAAAAGAAAAGAAAAAAAGGAAAGAAAAATGCTTTCTTGTAGCCTTGAAGTCGACAATTGTCTCTATCACAAAACTATAGTCTCGGCAGCCCCTCAGCGTGTTATTTTATAACCATTGTCCTGAAAACCACTATGAGTCAAAGCCTATTCAAGTGAGGGAAAGTGACATAACCACTGGTTACCAGTAGCAATGCAACGACAATCTCTCTATCAGGGATACGCCACCAGTATTTACATAGTTACATAGCAGACACTTAAAGAGATAAGTCATGGTATAAAAGGAGGGTTTCTAGCAGCATATGGATTCAAGATAGGGAATGGAAATAGATTATCATAGAAAATCTAATCAGCATTTGTGCTCTGAGAGGAACTTCCACAGTTTCTATTTACAATGTATGAAAGCATCTGCAGGGCTAGCTGACAGTCTGAGCTCTTGGGACCGAAATGAGTCTCAAAAAAGCACTGTGAAATGTACTTCTGGGAATTCTCTTACACCAGCAGGGACATGGCTGAAACATTTCAAGAGAAAAGGGCAGCTGTGCTTATGAACTACTCCTGTGGCGGAAGCCGTATGCTTCTGAGGGTTCAGAACACAGACAGACCTTTATCCGAAGCCAGAAAAGAGTTAAGACCTTATCACAGATGGTCTATGGGCAACAACTCCGCGACTTCTTAGGGGAGAAACCAGCTGGCTCTGCCTCTGCTAGTTCCTGGTATGTGTCGTGTTTGGTCAATGTTAGTACTTTGTGGGGTGTGACAGGTACAGAGTGAGCCGTACGGTCACTAATGGCAAAATGTTTTCAAGCCAAGATACTAATTTACTGTTCACTAGAAGTCAAACAACTACAAAATATTTGATTCTGACATCAGGACCGGCTCTGCAAAGACTGTTTTAGCAAAAACAGCTGTGTAAATTGAATGTGCGTGCTCAATCTAGATGTGCTGGGGTGTTTTTATATAACACAACCCAAAAGCACAGATTTTTCATACATTCATACATATATTCATGGATTTGGAGCAACAGTGGGTCATGAGGTGTACTTGATTAGAAAGCAAAAAAAGAAAAAGCAAAAAGGGAAAAAAACCCCAATCCCCTACCTATCTGCATTGTTCATGAGATCAAGAACAGATTTATCCTTCACTTAAACAGAAGAAGTTAAAGCTAGGTGACTCACTCTGCAAAAGCACATCTCCTTTGTATGATTTTTCTGCAAAGGGAGGTTTAATTTTTTTCCTTTTAATGACAATGAGAACAATACTGATCTTCTTCCAGCAGTTAATGGCTGGCATAACAGGCAGTATGAGAGCATGACTACATTCTTCAGCGTTCTTCTGGAGCTATAATCTGCATCATGCTTCGAGACCACAAAAACAACCAACAAACCTGCTTCTTTCCCCTTTTAAACACAACTAACCCAAGTGTGAAATTCTGACCTTCTGGTCATGCTGACAAAGCTCCTTCTTTACTGGAAGTAGGGATGTGAAAAGTCACATAACAAATACAGCCACAGATGGCTTTTTAGTTTCAAGTGCTCTGCACACACTGTAATTGTCCATACGCAAGAACATTTTTGGATTGATGACCCATGGGGTTGAGCCAATTAAAAAAAACCCGAAGAGGGAGGTCTGACCATGACGTCAAGAAGCTGTGCTAACTTACAGTTAGAGAACAGGAAGTCAAGACGCCCGAGTTCTTCTGGATGATTTTACCCCTGAATCTTTGAATGACTATCTTTAACTCTCCTTTTGCGTTCTGCCTACTGTGACTACTCCTGCCTGCACTGGGCATCTCTGCTGTGGTACACACGTGATTTACATTGGAAAACAGTCAAGTTCTGTTTTAAATATGTTTTGACACATTAATATTGAAATAAAAGGTGTAATGTTCCATATATCATAAAGGAAATGAAAAAAAAAGGTGTAATGGAGAAATTTATGTTCATATGCTGTGGTTAGAAAATTGCTAGAATTAAGACATTCACAAATATGTTAGCTGGTTTAAATAAATGCATGGCACCATCAAATAGAGAAAACAACTGGATCACTGGGGCTTGTTTTTCAGGGAAAACTACAGGACTGACAAAGCGAGCATCCCGTTCCAGTTGTCTTTTCACTGCGTGACACAGAGGGATTCACAGTGTGTCCTTGAAGCATAACCAAACCTAAAGTGAGTTGGGTAGAATCAGTCCTGTTCAGACATAGACAGATTCTTAGGCTACTTTTGTTCTGTATTGGAATGAATGGGCTACAGTCAGAAATTCAGTGGAATTCAAGTTCCAGAGTATTTTAATTGTGAAGTAAGAAGATATTTCGGCGTTGAACAAATATTTAACACTATGAAGTTGTGAGAAACCTAACAACAATTTGAAGGCTCATATTTTATCAAACCTGAGGAACACTAGCCACTCCCATTAGCCATTTCCGTGACAACTGCTGTTTTACTGGAAAGCTAATCTGTCAGAAGGAAAGCCCAAATGCACTTTTCTCTTAAGTACGGAGGAATGAAAATCCCAAGTGTTAAAGTATCCCTCAGCATGCATAGTAAGTCTCCAATTACAGTAAACTCCTGCTTAATGTGTGGCAAGACAAACTTGAGATTAGGAGATCCATCACCCCTTGCAGAGAACATGAAGAGAGCAGTCAGGAAGCCTTTCCATTTCTGGAGGACATGAGCAATTGCTGTTAAAGAACAACTGAATGAATACATTCTGGCTAGAAGGTAAAGTTATTTATGGATTCTTCTACTCTGACCAGTAAAAAAAAATAATACTTTGCAAAAATCTTAAGCAACAGGTTATTTTACATCCATGAACGTGTTCTGTTTGTCTGAAAAGACTTCACTTATGGTCTCAGTTGAGATACCTTTCCAGTTTGAAACTACGTAAACCTAAATATTCAGAAGGGAAAGAGTAAAACAAGGAACATAATGTTTCACAGCTTGTGATAATGTCATTCCAGAAAGATGAACAAGTTTCACAAAGAAAAACGAAAAAGAAAACATCTCATTAATGCAATCTACAGTCCACTTGAAGTTATAGGAGCTAATTCCTCTTCGTATGCTTTGGTGTGACCTGAACGCAGTAGTTAAGATGCAGTATGGGTCAAACCTGGAAGTTATTGATGAGTAGCCCACAAAGCAAATGGAATATGCAGCCTTTGGCTGGTAGGTTTATTTGAAACCACAGGACACATTCTTGTACAGGTTTTAAAAGCTCTCTGGACTACAGCTATTGAGCTGTCTTTGGATTGGTATGGAGTGCTGTCAAAGAAGTCTCCTCTTAAAAAGTATGACAACGAAGTATTTTTATGCCTGTTGCCTGTCTTAAAATCCAAGAGCCAAGTCATCCTTTCCTACGCAAACATCTGTGGGAGTGTAAAAGGCCTCCTGAATCCACAATTTCAATTTCAGTAGTTTTCTGTGGGGAGTGAGGAAGATTAAGGCAAGTTCTACATCAGAAAAAAACAAGAGAAGCATGAGTGGTACTACTGAGGTATAAACCCTGAAAGCAGCCCGAATAAGCCAACGCTTAGCAATGGTAGTAGCACATGCTTTCTAAAATACTTTTGACAGCCAGATAAATCCTATAGTTCTAGGGCCTGTGGCCTGCGCTGTCTTTGGGTCATTGCTCACAGCCATATCTTTGCTGCTGGGTGAAAACTTGTTCAGGCAATGGTTGAGGAATGCATCTCTTCTTGGCCAAACTCTTAGGGGCATACTTGTGGTCCCACAGCATTTGAATAAGACTTAAATCGTATGCTTCAAGTTAAGGGAGTTCTTTCAAGGTTTATTCACAGGGCAAAGGAGTAACTTCGAATAGAAGAGAATATTTCAGTTGGAATGGACCTACAATGATGATCTAAGTCCAACTGCCTGACCAACTTATGGGCTACCTGACCAATTCAGGGAGCTTCAGCCTATGCTTAACTGTTTTCTTGACCTGAGAGCTTGGACATCCTCACACCTGTGACTTTCAGCCCAGAGGCTGTCCGCAGCCTCTCCCTCCCGGGCTCTGATTTGCCCTGGTAATAGGTATATAGCTGTAGTGGTCTGCAAGGTTACTGCCTCCTGCTGTTCCCGGTCTTCACAGTGCCAGGGGTTGCTGCCCAGTAATAAGTCAGATGATTCCATTCACATTGAACATACAGGAAATCCATGAAACAAGAGGCAGGCATTTCCAGTTAGAAAATCTATGAGATTACTGTTATTTAGTCCATTCTGATCAGTCAGATAAAGATTTAGATTGTACCTTTCCACTTCTGCAGTTCCATGGAATTAGTTCTGGAAGCTCAGTCGATACTTCTTCATCCACAGACTTCCAATTTTCTTCAAAATTAGCCTTTATATATCTGTAGCTATACCTCAGTCAGTGAGACGCCAGACAGCAATTTTACTTATGCAAAACTCAAGTTCATATTTGTCATACTAGAGCGCAGAAGTAGATTTTTATTTTATTTTTTATTTGAGATACTGCAGAGCTTTCTTATGATACACATTCATAGGGCTTCCGGTAGCAGGCTTTCAAAAATAATTAGAGTGATGAATCATAATCAGAAATATATGACTCTTACATCTATTAAGACAGTTATTTAAAAAATGTTTTGATGAATCATGCAAAAATGCTCGCAAACAGCATTATAATTTCTCATAGATATATTTTTTTTGTAAGTCTTATGAAAAAAGCTTGTGCTTTTAATACTTGAATCAAAAAAATATTTACAGCAGACATCATAAATGCTACATTGCCATTCAGACAGGCAAAGTGGTGACGGTCCCCTGCTTTGCCATTTACAAAACACACTGAGGGTTTCAGATCTGTTCTGTAAACCCCCAGTTTTTAAGCGTTCAGTCCTGGATCTTCAGTATGCTCCTTTTCTCCAAATCGTTCATTTCCTTCAGTATAAGGGCAACATTGTATCTCAGTTCTTGAAACTTTGCAACTGGCACCTGAAACAGAACATTCAGGTTAGACAACATGAAACATCTTGGGAACTTTGAGTAAGGTATGTCTATGGATAGGAACATTCCACAGTGCCAGGCCAGTCTCTCTTAAAATACCTTTTTTTTTTTTTTTTTTTTTTTTAAGACTTAAGACAAAGGATTTGAGGTCAATCAAATTCAGTTAATTTAACTAAATCATCTTGGTGAAAAAGAAGAGCAGAGTGGGGAATACCCAGAAATAACAGCTACATAGTACATTTGCTAGACTGTGCGCTGTGACAAAGAAAGTACTCCAGAATGTAAACTGATGGCTGCTGTGGTGAAGTAAGAGAGTCACGGATTGGAAAGAAAGATAAAGACACCTGGAAGGTTCTGGAGCCTACAGAATTCTCAAGCAACAAATTCCAGATATTCTGCTCGTCCAAACTTGTGGGAGAAAGGAATTGAGCCTCAAAGCAAGAGACTTGGCAGCAATCTCAAGAGCAAAGAGGACTGGGCATTGTCCATAGAAGGCAAAAGATTTTGATTAAATATACAAAACATTTTCAACTGTGCAACAGACTAATGGACTTTCCTTTACCATTTCAAGCCTGAGAAGCCAAATGGATGGAAATCTGTTATCTGTTAAGAGAGAACCACATCTGAGCTCAGGCAGAGGCTGGGTGCAGCGCACACAGTTGCTCACACGAGTACCAACAGCAGCCTACCTCTGCGGAGCGCTGCCTCGTTTACTCTACTTCTTTGACTACACTGAAGACACACAGTTCTTCTGACAGAGTCCCTTGTCATCCTTCTGCCTACTGTAGCACAGATATCAATTATGTGAGAGGAATCCAACATCTGATTTGCAATTTCCATATGCAACAGAAATGCAGGAAAAAAGCATTGTGTCCTTTTCACATTTGACGTATATACAACACGACTCAAAACGCTGCAATTCTCATTGCTTTTCAAAAAAATCTTCATTGTCAGAAATCACATTGCGATTAAAAAACCAAACCAAACCCAACCCAAGAGACCAAAGAGTGTAACTACTTCCTGTGGCGAACACAGTCTAAAACTGTTCATAATGGAATCACCTTCTGGACTTCACATCCTACCTAAGCCCTGCTATTTAGCAGGACATTCTGAACGTGTCCAAACGAAAGGAAACTGAAGAGGTGAGGACTATATTTGCTTGCATGTGGTACCTTGAACTAAAAAACAGGCTTATCCCAAAGAGCTACTAACTGCAAGAAGAGCACTCATCAGATACAGAAATCATGTTTATAGCTAGATCTGCGGTGTTCAGATCTAAGCAGCAGCAAAGAGCTGATTCTAAGAGAAGCACATTGTTTGCTATCAGATGTCTGCGCTTCTGCGTGTACAGGACAGACACACCAACACGTCTCCACTGCACAATAGCAAAGGATCTTCCACAGACTTACAACAAGAAAAACTAAAACCAAACCAAAACAACCAGGAACAACGCCACCGAGACCAAAACTTGACATTATATTCCAGGAAATAAAGCCCCAGATCTAAACAGTAAAGAATATATACTAGTTTTTATTCTCGTAATTGAAACTTACTCTGTTGTAAAGGGTTCACCTGAAGTCCACAGCATCATTTAAGTTCCACATACGACCTCAAACAGAGTGTACAGGATGCTCTGAGCTGGACTGTCCACAGAGGGGTGAACTTGATCTTTTGTGAAGTGACACTCTCAACACTTTGCAGTGTAGCACAAAATTTGTACCTTCCTCAACAGCTGCCTTCTTGTGAAGCCTTGTAACGGTAAACTCAGTCCACCTCTTTCAACCCACAGTGCTTTGGTCCTTCCTCCAGACTACTACTAACACATGAACTGAAGCCAAAATCTTTAGAGTTCAAATGTAACAATGCCTGCGGTGCACTGAATTCTTGTACACACCACCATGTTATTTATAGAACAAATAGCATTCCTTTTCAAAGGTTAAAAATATGGAAGAGTTTATGCCATCTTCTGGCAAGCCTTTATGTAGTGTTCATAAATCCTGCCACTGACTAATTCTAAGGTAAAAAGTAAAGAGGTTTTTTACTTTTTTTCTAGCAGCAAGAACTGTATTGAAGAAAAAGAGAATAAAACTACCTCTACCACAGAAGAGAATGTTACCATTCTTTACCAAATGTAGGAGGTTTAGAATTGTGTTCTACCTTATGTAAACTACCCCAGTAATTTTCCTACCCTTGGGAGCCACCATGAGGTCTGAAGGTTACAGTTGATAACAAACCCATAGTTTTTAATCAAAGCAGGTATTATGCAGCAGTGCTTTTCAGTAATTAATATTCTTCTAACAAATGAGGTTTCAGCAAAATGCATGTAGGAACAAGGTATGTAATGATTTTGGTAGGCATTTCATTATATATTGTATGCAGCTACACATAACATGAGGGATTCCAAAGCAAACCAACCAATGAAAATGCACTGTTTACAAAAGCTTTACTATTTCAAATAGTAATTTAACTTTCTAAAAAGAACTTCAGGTGGCTTCTTTTTTATTTATTATGGCAACCAGACTTACTTCAAAGCGATGAGCTGTCCCATCTGAAAGCTTCATCATCATTAGAATGGATGGTTGAAGTGCACGGGCCAGTGAACTGAAATTATTTACATTATTAGTATTACAACAAAAGGCATCAGCAGTGTGATGAGTACAGCATTGTACATTAACAATTTAAGATGTTCATATAGGTTTTACACAGAACATGAGTAATTTCAATCGTAGAGTCCTGTACCTGGCTGGGTGGAAACTCATGAACCATAGGAGTCCTGTCCAATTTACCTCAGTATCGAGACTAAAAACTTTTTTAGTAGTCTAGTAACTGCAAGTTTAGGAGCATTTTCATTTCATATAATAATCAGTTTAGTGGAACTATGACAGGGGTAAGAGCTGACCAAGTACTGCTAGTAATAACGCACAGTTTTCTTAGTCAGTTTACCACGTTGCATTAATCCTTTCCAACCCTTCATACTTTCAACTGCCACCTCATTTTGGGAATCAAGCTCTTCCAGTCTTCATCCTAATTTTGTGGGTTGTTATTTTATTTGATGACCCAAAGAGGGGAAATGAGTCATTCTTGTGCAGCTTCCATCAACCAGTGTTGCCAAAGCCTGCTCAGGTACTGACAGGCGTTACAGCCAGAAGCCATACCTCTTTGCAGAGGCTGTTGCTGGATGATAAACAAGAAATCCCAGGGGTGAGGTTGACTGGAAAGGAAAATAAGAGGAAGGAAACCAGAAAAAGATAATGTATTGCTCCTGTGTTGTTTGGAAAACAAATCATAGGATTTGCCTGCAGCTTGCAAGCATTATGCCCGAGGATGTTTATCTGTACATTTTGCTCTCTTATAGGTACAGATTTTTTCTGCACAGTGATACCTGTTGTGGTGCTTACAGCACTGCTCATCTGAGCGTCACCTGAACTAGTAGCTTGTGGCCATTACAATTTTCACTTAGGAACCTTTTTTCTTGCTTTCAGGAAGACTGTCCCTGATTACCCATGGGCCTCTCAACTATGGCAGCAACGAGCCTGCACTCTCCCTCAGATGCAGGTATTCATGAATGCAGTATGAAGTCGCTCATGCTAACAATTTACACTACTGACAAATACTGGAACATCTTCCAATCTCTTTCGCCCTGGTCCATTTTGGTTAGAACTAGTCAAAGACCAGGAACAGCACAGACAACAGGTTTCTGTTTCCTTCTGGGTCTAGCCAAAGATCCATTCCCCCGCTGCCTCTGCTGCGGCACATGGCAAGAAGTTATTCACTGCAGGCACAGACGGGATGATCAAAAAGGCCTTTAGTCCTGTTCTGTGAAAGAGACTGGGGGCAGTTCAATTGCATAACTATGGCAGTGTAAAGCTGCTGTTCTGAAGCCTGGCTTTGTAGAATCTACAGCAGGCTGTACGGATGATGGAAAGTCATTTTATTTAACATGTGCCACATACAAATAGTAGTCTACTTGATAAGTTGAATAGACGATTTCCCTCCCCTGCTCTAGTGAAACTGAGAGCTTGGCTGGCTGCGTGAGGCGAAATCCATCTACTGTATTCCATCATCTCTGAGGGCCCGTGGAGTTGTATCAGCTTCAATAAGTTTTAAAATAGTGAAAGACAGACTCAGCCTCAACTTTGAGTGAAATGTTTCATTGAAGCAAATAAGGAGCCTAAAAAATATCCTCAGCAGATGATGAAAGCAGCAGCCTTTCGGCAGGTCCATGTTAATAGCAGTAACCTTTATATAAACCGACTTCTACACTGTTCAGAAAATCCCCTCTGTATCTTACTATTTAATGCTACATGTCAATTTCTAACAGCAAGATACATTTTAACACCATTAACATTTTTAAGCAGCACAAGAAGTCAGTTTAACGTTAGGCAAAATAATTTCCAGGGTCATGCAGGATTCTCTTTTATACCTTGTGGATATAGCTACGTCCACTCTCCACTTGAAGTCCTGGACATTCGGCAGCCTACTTCTTTGTATCAGAGCTGTGCCTTCGGAAGCAGGACGCCTACAGAGTAAATCAGAAATGGGAGACTGAAATGCAGATACTTAAAAGAAACAACAATCTAAAGAGAAAATAAGATTCCTCAGAACAAACCTGTCCAGAACGTATTTCTCTTCTACATCTATGCTCGTTTAGAGAGGTCTGAATGAGTGAAGGGTTTGTGTCTTTACGACAGCTGTGCTCAGATTACCCACTTTTCCTGTGCTTAACTATGGTCCATGCTGAAAAGAAAAGACCAAGTGACTCTGTGTAATTCTAGTAAACTGATGTCACTACAAAGTTTAGTAAGAGTCATTGTGGTGGCTGGCATATCTATTATTTCAATTATATGCGACAGTGAGGCATAGAAAGGCATCTGCAAATGTATCTTTATCCTCATGCAGATCCAACAGGAACAAGCAAGCAGGAATGACACAGACGACTTGAGCAAAAAACTTGGAACAAGGTCACTGTGCTCCTTCAGCAGAAAGCATCTAGTATTAGTGAGCACCAATGTTTTAAAATAGAATAATGTGAGTGTACTTTGAAGCATACTTTAAAAAATAAAATTACACATTGGTTCTTGCTAATCCAACATAATTTGCAAATGCGAAGTTCCTCACATAATGCTCATTGCTAGCCCCAGCACAACCTTCAAGATTTTTGTCTAGTCTAATGCGTAAGAAGCCAAGGACTTCATTTATTACTCATAATGCAGGAAGAATCAGGCTGATCAGCCTCAGCTTATTTCTGTGAGGAAATACAGTTGACAGCGATTAAACTTCAGATGGCTGACAATCTTTAAAATTTTAACAGCATCTTAAGCTCTGGGTAAGTAAACAAGCCAAGTCTGATACAAAGACATAACACCCACCTATTTTAGATATATATGCAGAAATATCTTCAGAATGAGGTCATTGAGCTGGCCTATTTGGGAGCTAGTGTGGACTTCATGTTACTTACTTTTTTTTTTTTCCCCTCAACATTCCCTGTCTCTGGAAGTTATTTACGGTACATTTCAAAGCTACCCTAGTACTCACACTAAGGACAGGATAAGAAATGTTACATGCTTTATCCATGGTGCTAGACATAATCTAATTACAGACTTTACATCAGAAAGGAATCCTCTCTGAACAACTCAAGGACTGTAGGAATGGTAGTCCAACATCCCTACTCGGATTCTCTGCAAGTTAGCTAGTGCCTTTAGAAACTGCCCAGAAAGATTAAGGATTTGATAAGGTACACAGGACTGATAGGCTGAGATCCTCCAATACTCTTGCATTTAGCAAAGGCAATATAAGAAAATATTTATCCTTTTTTTTTGGGGGGGGGGGGGGCGGGGGGGGGTAAGAGGGGCGNAATGCCATTATGAGAGAGAAATCACTGATTTGCAGCTTTTAGTTCTTTTTTTTGTGTGTTGATTTTTTTTTTCTTTTTTTTTTGGGGGGGGGGGGGGGCTGGGTGGTGTCAGAAGTGACGCACATTCCTAATAGTATGGTAAAGGAATGAGCAGAAAAAACAGATCAGCTGGTTCTTACTCACTGTCAACTACTGGACAGGAAGTAGGTCACCACAGCTAGGTACATCCATGAGGAGCTGGACCCTGGAATGGTCATTAGCAGGACTGAACAATAAGAACAGGCCTTTCCCTCAGTGGCAAGCTGCTGCCAGAGTATTGCTTAATTTGTGGAATGCCTAAAAATAGCCACACTGCTGCCGCTTCCTTAAGACACGCTAACTCCCATCAATGGAAGACAGTCCATTCAGCGCAGCGCCAGCATTTTGGGGGAAGAAAGAGTAGAGAAAACAGGAAGATGTTCTATTCGGTGATGGTGGGAAAGGTCAGCAATGCCCAAACAGAGGTGAAGCTTCTGAATATTGTTAAGCTATGGCATTTCTGTGGCCAAACCACAAAGCTTTAGTTCTGGTCAGGGCTGAACTTGAGTACCATTCCCTCAGAAACAGTTGTGGCTTTTATAGCTTAGTTTAAGCTTCTGTCAGCACCTTCCCAGCTTGGACAAGGTCGCAACCGGAACTGCAAGAATCCTGTAAGGATGACAAAACGTGCACCACGGCCAACGTACATGCAGAAATCATATGAGCTATTAATCAAGCCATTGATGTCTAAGAGGAATAGTAAAACGAAGCAGAAGAGACTCAATGGATCTTATATCCAAAACCTATAGACTATAATCACATTTTGTAAACACTGTGCCAACAGCTGCAATATACTGTCAGCACACGATGCAGATGGCAGAAGTTAGAACAAATCAAGCACCACGGATCAGCTAGAGACCATCCAAATTATACGTGGAAAGGATGATCCACCTGACAGGAACATCATCTGCCAAAGGATGTAACAGAAGAGTACTCAAAAATGAAAGATCAGATAATTTGGAGCAGCAGCTGACCTAACAGTATCAAAACTAAAGACAAATTCTGGATGGTTCCCCATGCACATAACAAGACGTGCCTAGCAGGCCGCTGAAAAGGGAGAATGAATAAATTGGTATGTGTCAAATGCTGACAAATGGCACCCTCCTGCTAGAAACTAAAGCTACACTATTTAAAAAAAAAAAAGCAGTACATTTATTATAAACATTCAGAGAAGGGGAAGTTAGGGTTATCCTTTCCCTTAAAAAAAAGTGTGAATTTCATGCAGCTATTTGATGGTGTCAATGTGGCAAGTTTTTCTTTCCTTTCAGTCTATACAGCTTGATGGAACCATGGGGACACAGAAATACAAATGTCAAATTTCCAGTACTTCAGAGCTGTTGTTTAGTGAACGAAACTGCAAAAATAGGATAAGATGCCAGGAAAAGTATTAAAAATGGATTTTTCTGGGTTATCTAACTCATACTGAATTTTTGATCAGATGCTAATACTGCTCTTACCATCACAATCATATATATTTACAACTCAATAAACATATGTATGATTCAGTGTTACATTTAAGATTATAAAACCAGATCTGTCTAGAAATCAAAACGGAGGTGCTCTTCTCTGGTCTCAAAACACGGAGCAAGATTACACTGGATAATCACAGCTTTCAAAATGAGAAAAAGCTAAATTTTCCAGCATCGTGATTTCACAGTAGAAAACAGACAATCATGCATGCTTCAAATAACATCTAAATTTATCTTCTTTCTCTACTGCAAACAATATTTCCACTTTGCAACCATGAATTTTGTATTCTTAACACCTATAATTCAAACAGAAGAGCAAAGAAAAGATGAGAAGGCTGAATTTATTTTTACTCCAAGAACCTTTAGCTTTAAGCCAAGATCTTAACCAAGGAAAACAAAAATACTTTTAACTTTGGTAGCAGCATTCAGACCCTTGTTAGGGTAACTGAAATACCACAACTATGATTATCAGGATTCCATGCAGAATATCTGCAGCAGCGTTGGGTTAGTGATGCTCGTGCTGAGTGACCTCAAGTCTCAAGAAGAAAAGTTTGGCATATGCAAAAAGTTCAAGCAATTTCTTGATATAGAATAAAAAAAACCATATAGAAAAAAGGAATACCCAGAAGGGACAAAAGAGGTAGGCTGTTCAAAAAGTTCTTGATTTAGTACTTCCTCTGGAGCTACTGCAGTACACTGCTTAGAAAATTAATTACAGCTAGCAGAGCACTTGATACCTCATACTTTTCATCAAGTCATCCAGTGTCAATTCCCAATTCCACTGTACATTGAGACTTGTTTAATCACCTCCTTCATGGAGGAGAAAGCCTCCATGAACCCCAGCATGTAGCTTGCCTCTCAACAAAGCACGGTCTAACTTGCAACGATAATGATGATAAAAACACTTAATTCTGCAGCGCATTTTTCATCTGTAGGTATTGATAACACCTTACAGAGACTACATTATAAAAACTGATGGGTGATGATCACAGAAAAATTGAAAATTGGCTACTTATTGCATATATAGCCATGCGTTATGGATATCACGTCACGTTGAATCAAAATAATGGGACAAATCTTGTTCTCATTAATTCAGAGAATTTTGCTGTTCCTTCAGTAGGACTGGGGTTTTTGTCAGCAGAGCTCCGTGCAACCCTGCTGGTTGCACAATGCATGACACATGAAGATACTAACCTGTTACCAAAGACTACACTGGAAAAGTCCATGATGAAATCTTCTGGTATCCTTAAAGAGAAGAGCGATACAAAATAGTTAAGTGTTTTGTAACCAAAAATATACAGCCTCAGCCCAAACCTATTATAGAACACAAAAATGTGTCAACAACCTCCATCTTCCATTGCTTAAAATTGCCATCAGCTCTTACGTAAGCACTTCAGTATTGACTCAGTCTGCGCTCTCAAAAGGACAGCCAATGTTTTTACATCAAGAACCTTAAAAACTGTATTATGTCTTCCTGTCCTACCTAGTATAGCAACACTGAGTTTCAAAAGAACCCAGTATTTGCTTAAATTTTCTCAGTAAAGTGAAGAAAAGTTCTACTGATGGCTCTGACAATTGCAGAAGGCAGACTAGCAATGCACGCTTTCAAAAATCCCAAACCTACACATTTCATTTCTCTTTCACTTGAAATGTAATGAAAGGAAGACAGAATTAATTGCTACCTCAAAAGTAAAAACAGAGGCCCTTGCACCTAAGATTACTTACGAAAGGAGCATATCTAATATGGGGAGAACAAACATAAATTTGTTGGGAACCATGAGAACTGATTGAATAGACTAACTCACACTTCATCTACCCTGTGCCTCTCCACTCCTCCTCCTCTTCACCATCCCTCCGATGCTGCTGTTGCCTTACAAACAAGCTGTTGTTGATTTTCAGTTCAATACATCAGGCTGTGAATTGCAGAGACTGCAGAGCAAACACTACCGTTCAGCTGCCTTTGCCACAGGGACAGTAACCTCCTACAGAGAGCCAGGTTGGACAAGTGGGAGAAGTAACTACTGCTGCTGCCACAGTGAAATCCAGTGCTCGACGTGAATCGGTGCCCAGAGACATTACTCACCAGTGGCCTGAGACACACAGCAGTATTTCAAGGAAAAATCAAAGCAAACAAGGAAGTTACCTGTCCTAAAGGGCTTACAGTGTCTAATGATGGGAGAAAACAACTCATCAGCTCACACAGTGGGAAGATGAAACAGCAGTTATTAGAGCTTGAATTCTTAATGGAAGAAGCGGGGTTAAAACATATTTTTAAACAGTGCTTGGATAAAACTGAATTCATATTAGCATGGTAGTTATCTAAGGCAAACTGGGAAGTGAGGAGGAGGGAATAGACAGTGCTTTTTTGGCTGCATGTGTCTGTCTGTCTTTCAGAAGAGACAAGACTATTTCTGCAAACATTACTTGTACTTTCTGTGCAAGTGTATCACTTATCCCATCCTGATGACGACCGAGTATCCTCTGTATGCAGCGGAATAGCTGGAGACAGGGGGTGTGATATGATTATTATGATACCTATCACAATACTTGCTTGAGTGTAAGAGCAAGTGTTATTAAAACTGAAGCATTAATGCTACATCTGAGCTTGCATTATTTCTGCTGTGCAGTTAATGATTTTGCTGAAAATTCCGTTTCTGGCTCAAGCAGCTTACACGAGGCCAATCACACACGAAGCAGATCAGACACAGAACACGGCACAGCTCCGGCCTGAGCTACAGGTGGCAATCAGTTTGCAAAGGAACATGCTGAGGAAGGGACTCGAAGGGCGAGGAAGAAGGTGTCAGGATGTCTCAATCCCATGTTATTGGCCTGAGCCATGAAGTTAGTGAACAACCTGAGAGGGGAGGGGAAAAAATAGCACCCACAATTTAGAGTGAATTTATTCTCACTGGCTCTGCCAGTGAGGCCAAGAAACAGAGGATATAGAACAGCAACCCCGTGAAGCCAGTAGTATCGATCTAATTAATCAGAACTGGGCATGTCTCCCAGCCTCTCTCTCCCCACCATAACTAGAAGCCAAGACCAGCTGTATCACCAGGAAACTGAGAATTACACGACTTTATATGGGTGGAATTAATCCAGTCTTCAGCTTTAGGGAAGGAAACAAAATAGAATGCAGGAGACGTGAAAAAAAGGTAACCTGCCCGAACGCTGGGAGCCAGTAATGCCAAGACACTGCATGCACGTGATCACAGGATGACCCACGGGAGTCGCTGCAGAAGGGTACGTGTCCGAATGGAATTAGTAGATGCCTTTAAAACAAGTAGGTATTTAATCTCCAAACCCAAGTGCTTTGGGAAACATAGGAAATACCTTCCATAGGTATTGAAGATGCTAAAGGTGCTACCAAATTGACGTAAGTATCAGAGCTTGAGAGCAGAATAAGCTGTTCAGTCTTCTCAAAGTTTAGCTGCAAGGTGAAGAGCGCTACTCACAGGAAATAAGACTGTCAGAGATGGAAGTTAGGAAGAGTCCCAATAATGTGGGAGTCATGGAAGCACAGCAGCAACAAGCAGCACAAAAACCATGTGTCTGAAAGCAACACAAACGCAGTTACCTGAACTATTGCTGCTGTATCAGTCATGTCAACCAGAACAAGATAAAAAAGATTTTTCAAGATATAAAAGATATACAAAAGATAATCCAGACTGAAAAGTGTCTTTATAGTTCCATGAATAATCCATAAAGTCAGAAAACCCCCTCCAATTACAAAACTGTGTGTGTGGTCAAATGACAAGGATGGGGCCTGGGAGTCTGTATTTCTAGATACAGCCAGTGACTTCTGGCACCCCTGTGTACCATTTTTTTCCACTTCTCAACAGAGGAATATTCACCCACCCCCAGAGAACTTGGTATGGAGCTCTTAGTGCTCTTCATTATTCCTTAATCACACCGAACACATTCTGTGTGCGCCTCAAAAAACACCAACTCCCACTGGGTCAAAAGCAATTCATCAGTTTCTTACTGACCTACTTGAACCTGGGTGTGAACTCCATGATGTGGCAGAGGAAGCAGCTTGCATTTTAGCTCACCAGACAAAAGGCAGGCCAAACTCCAGCACTGAGCTGCAGACAAAATTGTATCAACTAGCAAGGCACCTTTCATCATGGCCTCAATTACACCCTTCACCGATTATACCCAGATTACAAGTCTAAATCTGCAGTTTTAATTTGCCTGAAGTTGCTCATAAAGTTATGCTTACAACTCTGCAGAACAGAGTCTGAGAAGAAAGCCAATTTGCAGGTTAACGGACAAAGAAGGATGAAAAAAAGACAGAATTAGAAACATATCTATCTGTTTCTCCTAGGTAGCAATCAGAATGCTAAGAATTATGGGAAATCAGCATTTTAAAACAATTGCGCCTTGGTGCGGAGGTTTCTCTATAGATGAAAGCATCAACTGCTGTTATTCTCTCATTGCTACTGAATACAGAAATAAGGGAAAACCTATAAAGATTATTAGCATCCGATGTCTAGCTTTTAGGATATGAGCTTCTATTCAGAGATACTCTGAACAGACTGATAGAGGTTTTGACTAAGTCCGTAACAAACGCTATGCTTTCTTGGGTCATGGGCAGACTGTAGCTGAACAAGGTGGTAGGATTTCATGAGCGTTATATCATTGGCCTTTCAAAGAAACAAAAAAGTAGGGCAGTTTCTTAGCTTCTGAAATGTTACCACTGTCTTACCAAACAAGTTAAAAAAATATGGCAGGGCAAGGTGGGGATGGCAGGGAGAAGGTCACTCACATTTGCATAACCTACATTACAGACTAAATTAGACCAATCTCCCCAGCATGTGAAATTTACTGCTCATGCTCAGTGCTAAATCAAGTCTTACACAACACCTGTTTTTTTCCTCTGGCTTCACATGACATTTGGCAACAGATGTATTATGTGTTATTTACAGGTAATTTTTATACCAACTTTGTTGTGTAAAAAAGTTGATTTGGGGAAGCAGTGACATAAAAGTTGTGAAAAACAAATGGATTAAAAGAACAGGCATAAACAGACATACCTGAGCTCCTTTAGGTCTTCCTTAAAAACCTAGAAAGACAAGGAAGGTGAAATTTTACAGGTTGTAGTCTTGAAAGACCATTTCTTACCTAGTGAATTAATAGTGGTTACTTGCTTGGTATCTCTCCCCAAAAGTTTTAGTGTCAAGTGCCAGTAGTTTTGAAATGACAGGTTACATATTAAGAAGAACTTCCAGAAGCACTCAATCAAGTTGTGAGGAACTAATTTTAAAGACCTAAATCTCTTGGAAGCCTTTATTTTTGAAAACATACCTGCTGTTTCTTTGATGTAGCTATCCATAACGTATTCTTCCTTTAGAGTAATTATGTGCCCTTATTCTCAAATACGTTTTACAGTAACTTGTTTAAACTATGACAACCAAATGGAAGTGGCAAGAGATAAGCTCTGAATACTAAAAGCATACTTTCACTAGGTTTCCTGCAATATATGAGCTTTCCCAGTATGCCTGGGTAAACACGAAACCAGTATTTTAAAAAAGACAGAAGTGCTGGAAGCCCAGAAGTGGTTCGCTCACATAAAAATAAAATGAGAAAAATAAAAATGTAAGGCAAAGTAACATGAAAAGGGAAAGAAAATAGCCATGAAGAAGGAGCAGGAGTTGGGAACATGGCAGATGTATACATATTCACACAGAACATCATAGTATAAACAGAAATAGCACTTCCTCCAAATTTCCACTCTACTGTTCTGGCCATAAGACCTTCCTTCCTCTATGACAGAAGTATGAAGAAAGGCAGGCAAACAAATGTAAGACATTTTTAATGTGGACAAAATGAGTGGTATGTGTGAACACATAGTCAGGGTAAGAGAGAGAGCTGATGCCAATGAATTAACACTTTGCAATGGCTTCTTTGGGGTATTCATTTAAGAGTGAAAACAAACACGTGCAGTATACAAGATGCTGAAGCAGAAAGAGATACAGGAATCTCTTTCCCAAAGCTTCAATACTCTTCCAAAAAGCTCACTGTAAATCTACCCAACAAGTAAAATAATAAGCTCTAGATTTTTAACAGTTTCTTCCAACCACTTTAACTTGGAGCAACATTTTTATGTGCAGCTCTCCACCCTGGCAAATCGAGTTTAGATGGTAACTCGTGTCTAATGCAGCTTTTAACTTATCAGGACTCCAAGCACTCGCAGAACTTACTTCTTGTTTGAAAGTTGATAAGGGGAGTCTCAACGCTTCCCGAAGAAGGGTGTACATGCCAGAAATGAGGAAAGCGAGTTGCTCTTCTGAGAGATTAGTGCTTTCTGCAATCAGCTTGACAGATTCCTTGCAGTCTTTTCCTTCCAATGCATTAACAGCGACTGTGAATAAGAAAGCAAAGCAAGATGCCTTTAGAAAGAGGAAGACCTAGAGACTGTGAACATTAACATAAACATGCCTGTGATTTTACTTGACTAAATGTACTGACATTTTTCCTGATGTGAAACTGTCACTTCAGGTCTCTGTAAACACACCTGATCATCCACCACCATAGGTCAGTCTCACGACACTTTACCAAGAGAACTTCAATGGATTAAGCTTTTGCATTATAAAATTTAAGATGTTTTCACTGTAAAGGAAATTACTGTTAATCCATGCGGCAGTATTATACACTAGTAACCGGTGTGCCATTATCCTAGTCTTCATCATTCAGTTATTCTTCCTTTTTCCATATATGCACTAGCTTATATAAATTTCTACTGTCATGTCAGTCTCTGTCCTGCACTCTGGTCAGTCTGCATGTACTGCTGGAGCCACAGGAAGCCCCCCTGTGGATAAAAAAGATTACTGACACAATCCCATTGCAGGAACGGGGCATTAGATTAGTCATTTACAATAAGCCATATTAGTGCTGTGGATAAAACATTGAAAGTTAAAAATGTCCACTGTTAGTGAAAGCCAACAGTAAGTAAGAAATTAGCTTAATACAAAGGTTTAAAAAAAAAGCAAAGAAGAGTTTTAATCAAACTGACAGCCTTTATTTTGGTATTAGGTGGGTTCCATCTTCTAATTCTGGATAAATTATCTTTGCTTTTCATATTTTTAAATGCACACCAAATTCAGTGGCAAGTCCTGGATCATTCACGTGACTGACTGCATTTGTCTGGCACTATGTGCATGGCAGATTTCACACAAAGTAGCTAGGATGTGTAAAGTGCTAGTACCAAGCTTTCCACGCTGTCTGAGAAGGGTTCTGGTCTATGACAACAAAACTGACCTTGAGAAGAGTCTATTTACTGGAAAGGCCAAGTACAGATCAGCACTGAGGCCTGTCTACTAGGTCATGCACAGAGCAGGAAACAGATTGCTGTCTACTTCCCTACACAAATACAACTTTGATCTGTTTCTTCAAAGAACAACAGGTTGCTTATAGTTTTTAACTAGACAGCTTTAATGACATTATTGGCCTTCTTTCTGTAGACCAACTTTAATAACTGGTTAAAAATTCATGTCTTCTTTTGTAACCTACTGGCATTACCCCAGAATACAAGATTTTTTACTCAGTATAGCTCAGAAATATCAGCTGTACGAACATTTCCAGCAGTCAATCTGAGGGAGAAAAAAAATAGAATAACCCCAAAACATCCCAAGAAAATCTCACTGCTGGGTCATTTGCTCCTAGTAGAAGACACCTACGGTCTCAAACTTACACTTGCAGTTTAGCAGAGCCTGCGATAATACTGGCTGAGATAATGGTATATGCAGTTTTTACATCATGAACTGAGCAGGTATATGAAACAGCATCTCATATTTTATATTAGTTATTATTTAGTGATAAACAGCCTCAAAAAAACTAACCCGGTGCCAGTGCAATTCAAATGTACTCTGATGAAATCCATCATGTCTCCAAAGACAAGGGAAAAAACATTCTCTCCAAACCTTCAAGGGAAAAAAATGCTGTCCCGCAAACTGTTAATCACAGAGCAGCAAGAGCAGAAGAGGAGTGGAGATTTCTGCCAACTCTGCACAACCTGGAGGCTGTCTGCGTCTGCCCTGGGAGACCCAGTGCAGGAGAGTGACCTGCCCGGCTTCAGATGGTTCTGAGGGACTGTTTGCTCCCCCTGCAGTAAGAAGCATTTGCTGCACACCTAAACGTAGGCGATAATTTACACCCAAATTAAACCCAGATGGGGCTTAGGGGACGGTCAGGCTTCCTGGCACTGCTACAACTTTTTGGTCTCTGTTGCCCCCGCACTAGACAGCAAATATGGTTCAACATCTGTATTAACTTTTGCCCCAAATGCCCAAATATGTAGCTTTATTACTTTATCATAAGGAAACCCGGGATACTTAGCTCCATTTCTGACACGGTGCAGCAGCACTTAAAGACAAACCAGCTACCAGAGGCGTTGAGTCCTTACTGACTCAAGCCAGGAAGGAAAAGCCTGAAGTCAGCTGAGAGAACGTGCAGGGTCACAGCACTACGCCATGCTCTGCAGCCCTTGGTCTTCTCTCAGCCGGCCACAAACAAGCTGTTTGCTCTGCTAATCAACTCTTCTCTTTGATTATTCTGTGATTACTTTGCATACAAAATACTGACTAACTCTGATTTTGGTGGTCAGAGGTGCCAGGAGAAAATCTCACCTGTCTTGCCTTACCACAGGGAGAAGCCTCACAGGCCAAAATCAAACTGGCAGAGCATCTTTAGTCCTACAGCCCCAGCTTCAGCGAGACACCTGCACCCTCAGGTTCCTCTATTTTCTCCTGCGCTATGGAAATATCCACGGGGTCTCCGACTTCGACGTGCCCTACGCAACCCGACAGCGAGTTGACCGCTGGCCCTGGGACTGAGGGGTGAGGATGGTTTTAACGAGGCTCAGCGAGAGTTTAGGGCCCAAAAGTCTGCACCTCATTCTCACGGATTTTACAGCAGTTTAGAATACAACTAAGAAAACCCACCGCTGTATTTAACCCTCAGCTTCAGCTTCCTGCATGGAAAAGCATGAGAGGAAGAGAAAGAGGGAGAGGGAGAGGAGAGCCCCCAGCTGCCCCCGCGTCCCTCAGAAGACCCACGGCCCCCTCGGGCCGGGCAGCGAGGGCCGCGCCGGGCGGCAGCGAGCCCCNGCACGCGAGCCCCGGGGCAGAGCGAGCCCCGGCCGGGCGCCGCGGACAGGCCGCGCTCGGGCCCTACCTTTGAGCAGCCGCCGGAAGGTCTCCTTGCCCACCTCCTGCACGCCGCGGGCCATGGCCTCCACCTCGGCCGGCACCCG
>VZSF01010652.1:103544-145258 GCA_013398295.1 Chionis minor | reverse complement strand
GGGGGAGGAAATGTGTTTAGTTTTGGCATGGTATCATTTTCACACAGGTCATTTTCCCATCTTGCACTGTCTCATTCCAACACCGTGTCCACTGTTTTTTGGCATTTGGAGTTGAAAATAGTGAATAATGGAGCCTTGGGTATATCCATAATGTGTTTCCATATTACACCTTAATTTTGTCTGGGATTATCAAACTAGAATTTCTTTTTGACTCCTATTTGTCCTGAAGTCCAACCGATTTACTTCTAGTTTTGTTTATTTCAATTTATATGGAAGTTTAAATATCCTGACCTATGGGTAATTGTATTTTTGGTTCAGTGTATTTAAACAAACAACCAGCCACCACCAACAACAAAAAAGACAATTTACACACTACAGAAGTCATGGCTCTGAGGTGGAAACTGTTAGTATATTAAAATAAAGGTGTCATTACTAATTGTAAATGGATTTTTGCCTTGCCATTTTTGATGTTGAATTCCCTTTGCTGTTGCTTATGGACCTTTTAAAAATATTTTAAAATAGAATACTTCAACTTCCATAATTATAACTTAGTTCAATAAAATCTACATATAATGTTACCGACAAGCAAAGGGGAGATAGTTTATGAGGCTTAAAAGATCTAAGCATTCTTCAGGACATGTGATGCCAATGTGTTTGCTGATTTCTATTTGTTTTGTCCTGTTTTGCAGGTGGAACTTAACATCTTGTGGAACCAGCGTAGCCAGCTCGGAGTGCAGTGAGGAGCTGTTCTCATCGGTTTCAGTTGGTGATCAAGATGACTGTTACTCACTACTGGATGACCAGGAGTTCACCTCTTTTGATTTGTTCCCCGAGGGCAGCGTCTGCAGTGATGTGTCGTCTTCTATCAGCACATACTGGGATTGGTCAGACAGTGAGTTTGAATGGCAGGTAAACTAGTTCCACTGTAAATGTAAAATTTTGTATAGACTATTAAGTGCTGGGTTTAGCTTTAATTGAAAAGTCCTCAGTGTTTGTTTCTTGGTAACTACTGACAGTAAGAGCAGGTATCTGAATCTTCAGTGATAAAGAAAATGTTTTGTTCCATTTTATTCCAGCGTTCTTAATCTGGAGGAGAGACTGAAGGTCAGCTCTTTGAAGAGGGATGATTACATATAATGGTAGTTTGGTCTGAGTGACCAAGATGTGTCTTGTAGCCATGAGCTTAAATCCTTTGTACTGAGGATGTTCCCTGCTAATGAAGTCTGGTTATACATGTCTGCTTTCAGTGATTTGGTCATATTAAATCTTCCTTTGGAATGGAGCTGGCACCTAAGGAAAGTGTAGAATCTCTTGCCATAGCTTATTTCCATCTCTATTTTTTTTTTTCTTCCTGTGCCAGTAAGAGTACAGAGCTCACTTTGTTTCACTAGGATGGGAAAAGGGTGAAGGTGAATCATGCCCTCCTTTTTGCTAGTCTGCTGGATGCAGTCCTGGTCAGATATCTCTACTTTGTGGTAGTCTTCTTTGTTCAGCATTTTTTCGATTGCGATATGCAAATATTTTTATATAGCATAAACTTAAATTGATTTTTTATGTTATAGACTTGAATTGACTGTGAGTGTATACGCGACTTTGAAATAGGAAACAGTGCTTCAGAATATAGTGAGGAATACTTCAGTATAAGGACTGAAAACACGGATTTCAAGAAAGCATAAATCCTGTTCCAGAATGAATGATGCAAATGAACTTAAGATAACATGGACTGAGATTAGCTCTGAATTTCTTACTGTTTTAGTCTAACTGCTAATCCCTGTCTGTAATGTATCACAGCGGTTACAGGTGCGTTTGTGTGATGCAGCCTGTCCGAACAACTCAGATTGGATCCCATTTCCCATGTCTTAGTTATCTGACAGCATGTTTGATTAGTAACTAGCTTTTTTTAAATTATACTTTGGTTTTTAAAGCAAGCATTTCTTAAGAGATGTACTTGATTGGACTTGTAGATTTTGGAAAGACTCTTCTATAGCTCTTTATGGTGTTATCTGATAGAATCTGAGCTTGAGTAAGGCAACTATCACACTTTAACTGGAAGTGCATTCAGACATTACATGTCAGTTGTAGAAATGAAGCTAGCTAAAGTCCTGCAGTTGCTTCCAGGAAAATGACAGTGATTTTAATTGAATAGTCTTGTGTAATTATGGGGTGTGCTATAAATTACAATCCTACTTTGAAATGATCTTCCTTAAACTAGACTTATGCTTTAAAATGGGAGGTTTAGATTTAGGTTTGAATTGTGATGGACAACTTATACTAATGGAGAAGGGAAGTAAATGCAACATAATTCTGCTGTTTCCTTAAATGCAAATTTTTTAAAAGAGGATTAATAATTAGTAGAGAATAGTGTGATTTGAGTTTACTGCACTTGCTGTTTGTTGGAAGATTCAAAGGGGCACTGCAGTGTTATGAGTAATTATTAAGAAGTTGTTAGAGTACATAGCTAAGCGATGCTTTGCTAATTTAATGGTATGTTTTGAATTGTTAATAGTGTTAGAATGACTTTAAATCTGCCTGCTGGATTCTAAGGCTTTGTTCTTTGTCTTGCCTATTACAAGTTGCCTGGCAGTGACATTACAAGTGGGAGTGATGTACTTTCTGATGTTATACCTAGTATTCCGAGCTCTCCTTGTCTGCTTCCGAAAAAGAAAAACAAGCATAGGAATCTTGATGAACTTCCATGGAGTGCAATGACAAATGATGAACAGGTGAAACTGATTTTTTTTTCCTATGTGAGAACTGTAATATACAGAAGAACTTTCAATTAGTGCCACACCTTAAACGTGTGGTGATTGCTGTAGGTGTGAATGTAGACCTATGCAGTACTGCTTGATTCTTGAAACCAAATCTTGTCCTTTGCATCTGTAGTAGGCAGTTTAATGGGCACTTAAGTTTTCACCCTGAGTTTTTGAGGATACTCAATGAGGCTAGAATCATAGGAAATGTGATATTTGAGCACATTTTATTCTGTTGGTTCTTCCTTTTTTCTGTCACTCGTTTAGAATCAATAATACTTTAAAATGACCTGCCTTCTTTGGGTTCTAGGTTGAATATATTGAATATTTGAGTCGCAAAGTCAGTACAGAGATGGGCCTTCGAGAGCAACTTGATATTATTAAAATCATTGATCCTGCTGCTCAGATTTCACCTACAGATAGTGAATTCATTATTGAATTGAACTGTCTCACAGATGAAAAACTGAAACAGGTGAGTTAAGGTTTATACATATGACTTTGGGGTTTCAGCACTTGATATGTCTTGCAAAATCTCTTACAGAGTTGTGATCTATTTTTATATGTGATCATTAGATATAGGGAGATACACTAGAGCACAATATTATCCATGGGGGAAATGGGAGTTCAAAAGCATATTGTGTGTATTAAACCTTTATATGAAAAACTGTGGTTATATATTCTCAATAAGTGTTAAGCCTGAGCTGGTGTGTGTGTAATGAATTCTGCTGCACGTCCAGTACTGCTTATGTCTTAAGTGGATTCCACTTCCTGACCGTCAGCTGGTTAAGGATCTTCATTTGCTTACTGAGTATAAACTGGCATTTAAAACTCCAAAAGACTGGAATTTGTTGGGGAAGACCATAAATTTAATGTAAAAAGAGATATAGAAAAGTGCGTTTTAAAGATGTTACAAAATACAAGTTATAAAAAAGAAGGGCATCTCATTGGTGTGGTACTGTCGTCTTGGTCTTTGTACTGTTGTGATGTGTTGTTAGGAAAAGGTGCAGTATCCAAATAATACAAATTTCTCATTGTTACTTTGTATTTGTGATTATAATGAAGGTAGAGATTGACAGTGTAAAACATTGACTGCTCTTACAGGCTTGGCCTATTTCATATTTCAAATGTTTTGTAAATATCAAAGTAGAGAAGTATGGCTTTTCTCACAGCTACTTTTGTTTGAGTATACCGAGCAAACTAAAGGGTTTTGATACATTAGGTAAACAACTTAGTTCCTTTGAACTTGACTGATATTCCTGTTTGGTGTTATTGACTTATTGTTATGTAGTAGAAAACTTGGGAGACAGGAGAGAGGGAGGGAAAAAAACCCCCAAACTTCTTACTTAGTTTTCATTCTTCCATAATGAAGTTAATATTAACTTAGTTCTCTTGATGACTGCCAGATGACTTGGGATTTAAGCAGCCACAGCAAAATGTTTTGAAAGACTACCTGAACTGACCTGATAACTTGATCATTATTAAGAGGCAAATTGTGTTTTTTCCGGGAAAAGGAGTATGTCAGTACAGTATTGTCGGGCTTTAGTAATTCTGCTGCCTGTGTTCTAAAGGTGAGAAACTACATCAAGGAACATGGACCTCGTCAACGGTCTGCAAGGGAAGGCTGGAAGAGGAGTAGCTACAGTTGCGCGAGTACCAGCGGTGTGAGTGGTGCCAGCAGCAGCAGCGCCAGCATGGTCAGCTCAGCCAGCAGCAGTGGTTCTAGCGTCGCAAACTCTGCTTCAAACTCAAGTGCCAATATGAGTCGAGCGCACAGCGATAGTAATTTGTCCACAAGTGCTGCAGAAAGAATCCGGGATTCAAAAGTAAAGTTTCTAATTATGTACTTGTGTATTAAGCTGTGTAATTTGTGAAGGTTGCTTATATAATCTTAACCAGTATATTTGTACTGAAGGAGCATGGTTAGTAACTGAGGAGCTGCTGAAGTTATCTAGCTAAACTGGTGCTGACTGTTTCCTCTGGTGTGATCATATGGAATTAAAACTCTTCCCATCGCTTCTTTTCTAAGTGAAAGCCTGATGTTTGTATGTAGTAGATCTTCTCGTTACTTTTGTTCAGAATAAGGTGAGTGGAAGCTGAATAAGTGCTTATGCATCTAAATTAATTCTTCGAATGAACACACAATTTTGGCAAAAATATCTATTCAAGGCTGGTCAGCCTAATCTAGACGTAATTTCTGGATAGTAAAGGCTGTCTTGATTGTGTTCCCCCTCCCCTGCCAACTAGAAGTTTTATCAGGCTTTTTAAACCTTCTTCAGTTTATTCTTCCAACATGTCTCCTGAGATAACCTGGTGAGGAGTGACTTACTGAAGCCTGTTTCCGTTAAAGTAGTTCTGTGGCACTTGTCCTGTCTCCATAATTTCAGTTTCGAGTATGGAGGAGAGGAGCAGTTCCTGCTTGCTCTTCAGCATCTCAGGTTGTCATTGTAAAACTGTGGTATTTCCCCTGCAATAAAGATTATTCTAATCAAAGACTGAGCTATGCAACATCACAGGGTGACGATGTGTCCATAACTCAGATGTGGTAAATGGTCTTGATATTTTAATATTAGATACGATTTTGGATGTTAGCACCACCTCTAAGAATTCATTTTAGTTACTTTTTGGAGCAGACATTGTTTTAGAGGTTAACTTGTATTTGCAAGCTTTAAAGGTGGTTTCTAATCTACAGAACCAAATTTTATTTATTTTGTCTTTTCTGTATTTTGTTAGAAACGTTCCAAGCAACGGAAACTACAGCAAAAGGCCTTACGCAAGAGACAGCTGAAAGAACAAAGACAAGCTCGTAAGGAAAGACTGAGTGGATTATTTCTTAACGAAGAAGTGCTGTCTTTAAAAGTGACTGAGGAGGACCATGAAGGAGATGTGGATGTTTTAATGTGACAGGAGTGAATTTATCAGTGTTCTTTCTAAGCCTTAAATGTATTATCCTTATTGTTTACATATATTTCTTGACCAAATTTTGATTAGTGCTAACAGTATAAACCAGATCTTTTCTCAAGTGTAATTTTGGTAAGAAGGTCTAAATATTGAGTAACTCCAGCTTTTTGAGACTAATGGGGCAACAAAGACTTTAGAAACTTAACTGACTTCTGAAAAGCTGCTGAATAGATTCAATTTTAAGGAAATTTGAAGTTGGCTAACATGCCAACTTAACTTGCAAGACATAAGTCTTGGGGTGCTTTTGGATGACACTAAGCATGCATTACTATGCTTCAGCTTTTTTGGTTTTTTCCAGCTTAATATTACACTTGCATTGTTCTGTCTTCCTTTCCCAGTATTAGGAAGGTTGTTTAGCATGAGGAAAAAATCTGTAGTTCTATAGGGTTTTCTTCAGTCTTGCTCTTGGATCACAAAATATCAAAGTACTGTGCTGTGATAAATCCTTTTCTAGAAGTTGTGATTTAACTCAAACTACACAGAAAACAAGAAGTAGGACTTCTAATGCAGAGAAACCATAACACAAATAACACCTAACAATTTAGTTCTTTATGGAGCAATTAGAATTCAGAAAAACAACTTGCAAGGTTGGTCTTCAGAAAGTTATTTTGCTGCTCAGTATCTTATAGTATGATTGTTACTGGTGGTTGACCAGTACATCCCCAGTATTGCTATGAAAAGGTTCAATAAAAACATCTTTATGCATTGAAAGTACACTAATCTGCAATTAAGTTGTCTAGGACACTGCTTACAATAGTTAAAAATGCTACTGGACACAGAAGTGCAAACAAGTGGCACACAACTTTGGTCACTCTTTTCCCCAGAAGCATATCTAAATAGATTCATGTTGTTGGCAAGAGAACTTAATTAATGCAGCTGTGCTTTTTAATTGTATGTTTAGCTGTTGATGCATTTTCTGTGTGGGTTGTTATACCATTACATGTTTCAGAATTCTCCTTTTGTTGTCTATCTGCTTTTGAAATTTCTCTTGCGAAAAAATAAGGTAAAATCATGGCTTTCGGGTAGGGAGGTAAAAGTAGTTTTAACCTGTTTCCTGGTTCTGACAATCTGTAAGGTGACTTTTGTCTTTATCTTGGAACTACTTATTACAGAACTCGTTTCCCCCACAGCTGAGATAAAGATGATACTTCTAAATTTCAATATGAAACTTAGAAGATCATAAAAGTATTTTCTAGTTCTGAGTTTAGGAAGTAATTTTTTGTTATCTGGATGCTCTATTTACTTTCATTTTGCTCTTGTGAATTACAGATTTTGGCAGTTTAGTGTGGCCACGGCTGCCTGTATTTGCAGGATATAGCCCAGTCCTGCAGAATTGCACGATCAGCTTTGCATAGGACTACTCGTATTCATTTTGCATGTCCTGCACAGCCTTATTAGCTCTGAGAGTTGAAGTATTTTTCGTTCAGAAGTGGCATTCCTTGTAGCCTCAAAATAAACTGACCAGTAAAATATCTGAACAGTGGCCTTGATGATACATCACTGAGGTCCATAGTCAAACTAGTATGCATGAACTTAGTCAGTCTTACTGCTGCTAGACAACTGGTACCCAGAGTTGGCCATTGACTGGTTAAAGTCTATGTAATGTCATTTTAAATTTGAGTGTTAGCTATCCCTTATGGCCGGCTATTTGGCCACTAACCAGAAGTGACTGTTAACCTGTCAGTATTTGCTTGTACTGCACTATAGTTGTACAGCTCCCTTCCTCCTGTACAAACAATACCAGAAACTTCTTCGCAGTATACAAGTTACTGAGAATTTACATTCACTTAAATGTGGTGCTTCTTTTAAAAATCTTGGATGAAAGAAAAAATTGAACTGCTGTCAATTCAGCTAATTTCAGGGTGCAGTTGCTGAACTTCTGCAATTTACTGTGGCTGTAACAGTTGAATTAATCGTGAAATCTTTCACTGTGTGTATACTGTCACAGTTCAGTACAACCTTTATTTTCTGCAGGGATTTTGAAATGTGGGTTTTTTTTGAAGAAAAATGCACACTTAGTACTGTAGAGAATTGAGACTCTAAAATGAATTGTAAGAAACGCGCAATATCTCAGTGTGGTGGAGCATGGAATTGTGTCACTTCATTCTGTTTCAGCAGCTCTTCAGAGTTTAAAATCCATCAGGCTTTGTTGAGAGAAGACCCCCTCATTTTTATGAAGTACAGTTCTTTTTGGTCAACTGTCTACTAGCTTCCAGAGATCCTGAAATGAGGGAGGATAGTATTTCCATCTTGGTCTTAGTGTGAGCATGTAAGTATAAATTAATCCAAGTGACTAGATGGGTCTGGTTGCTCATCTGTTATGCTGGATGAAAAGGTCCTGGTTGCCACCGTAGCTGATAGTGGGATGTTGTCTCCATCTGGGTACTTCAGTCACTCGTGTGACAGTTAAAACTGTAGAAGAGAGTGGATTTCCAGGGGTTCCATGGTAATAATTTATAGCTCTGTAATCTCATAGTCCCAAGATGCTTATAACCTAAGAATAAAAAACTCTGAATATCCTGATAGGAGTGCGGAATAACACCTTGCTTACCTGAATGTTGTCTCTGCCAAGTACTTGGTATCTCAGAGAATCGGGCTTGAAGTAGCTGTGGGGTTCAGGAGTTCTCATACACTTCTACATGTTTGGGTTTTTTTCCCTTTTCACATCCTTTGTAGTTCTAGTGATACACTCATTTTGTGGAGGGGGGAGGTGTTTTTGTCAGACGGTTGTCTTTCCTGGCAATGTGCTGTATACCTACCCAGGGAAGTGGTAGAGTCACCATCCCCTGAGGTATTTAAAAGACGTGCTTAGGGACATGGTTTAGTGGTAGACTTCGCTGTGTTAGCTTTATGGTTGGATTTGATGATCTTAAAGGTCTTTTCCAGCCTAAATGATTCTATGAATTTGTATTGGATACCCATGGCTTAGTCAAACAGTTCAAATTTTAGGTAAACCTGGTCTTGCTGATTTGAGTGTTGGCCATTGTAGCTACTGCTTTGTTTTGCAGGAAGTTATCTACGGGTTATTTGGTTCAGATAAATAAAGAGGAGTAACAGACTGCTAAAATCATGCATTCTTATTAGTGCTTTTTCAAATAGAATCACATCTCTTCTTTTTATTCATAGATTAAAAAAAGTCAAACTTAAAAGCAAAATAGAGAGAAACAGGAAAAAGCTCGTAGTTGTATGGCTCCATGGTACTGAAGCTGTGTATCTAGGTGCTTTGTACCTGCTGTGATATGAATGTAATCAATTTACACTCTGTAACATTAACGGTTTACTTCCATGGTAACTTTTTCTCTGAAAAGGCTTAGAAGGAGCACTGAAAATCTGATTTCAATAGGACTGTAAACAATGGAGAGCATTCTTTTCTAATATGATTTTTAATATAAGGAAGAAAGCTAACTGCCTGACAAACCTGTCTAACTTTTGTGTGTGTACCTAATGTCATCCTTTGTCTCTGTTAAGATACTATCTATTTTTCTTTATCTGGGAAACTGATTAAAAGATGGTTATAGTATGCTCAGTATGGGGTGCTTATGAAGACAAGCAAGAAAAGTCGTTGCAAGACTTTCCTGGGCTTAACTTTTAGTTCTCATATTGTGGTTTGAAACCTGTGAAGATCATTCTCTGGGGAAAAAACAAACCAACCAGCCTGCTTGAACTTATTCATATGCATTTACATCAGAGTGCATATACAATATAGAAACATATAAAAATGGCAATATTTACTCTTCATCTACGCTGAATGGCCTGAAGCCATTTCTTTTAACACTCTTTCAACTTTGAAATCATTTGATGCATTGGTCTATAAATATTAATAAACCTGACTGTTTTGGGAGGCTCTTGAAGTTCATTCTTATAAGCCAGATTTTCATGGCAAATGTTGTTAGATTTATTGGTTTAATGTTCCATAGCTTACTGATCTTGCAATTCTTGGGCATAGAAAAGACAAGTCAATATGCAGTTTTCCATTTAAGAATTGCAAAGGTAGTTTATTAATCTACCAAGGGCAAATCCTAGTAATATTCAAAGCTTGTCTGTTTTGACTATTAGATCTGATTAGTCATACTTGCATTCTGTCTCATTTGGCTAACTTTAAAACATTTCCAAATTACAAATAAATGCTTTAATTTAAAAAGAAAATAATTGTAATGTTGAAGCCTCGAATATATAGTTCATAACCAAAGCCAGGGGAAAGTGGGGTTTTGTGATTTTTTTCTTTTTTTTTCTTTTTCGGGGGAGAGATATGGGTATAGATTAGAGTATATGGTACTGCATAAATTGAGGGTGTTTTTTTTTCCCCAGGTTCTATGCTAATTGTATTGCTAAAATGCACTTTTGTATAGAAAACTGTCTTCTGTACATTCTGTATCTACTTTCCACAATGTTTATAGAGATTTTTTTGAAGTTGTGAAGGCTTTACTGAAAGCTGCAATGCTGGTGACTGATTCTGTTGACTTCAGATTTTCATTGTCTTTGAAAATAGTATGTGCATATTGAAGTACAGGTTGGAATTAAAATTGATGACATTGCAAAGATATTCTGATGAAAGTATGTGGTATCTTCTTCAGAGCAAGGGGATTCATGTACAGAGTGTGCATACTCGCTGTTCAGGCAGAAAATACAAATGAAGTGGGAGAAGTTAACTGTTCCTTAGGACAGAAAGCAAACCAGTCCCTCCTTAATTGGTGTGGCTTGTTATCCACAAAATCTGATCAGAATTGTTTCATAGAAAAACAGTTATTTGTTGTGAATGATATAACCCGTGATCTTGTACTGAAAGCTGTCTGTCCTTAGTTTTGATTTCTGGGCTGGAGGATTTTTTTTATATATGTGCTATATACGACATAGCTTTGGGCATGGGAAGTCTATTCCCTTTTGTTGTCAGCAATAACTGACTCTGTCTAACTTCTGCTGTCACCCTCAGTGCAATGAGAACGTCTCGCTTGATGGCCAAACACCGCTTGGGTACAAGCTGAACCCATAGCCATCCAACCCCCACCTGTTCTGTGATGTTTAAAATCCCTAATAGGGCTTCTAAGCTGACAACCTACCGCGCTCTTACAGTTCATCATGCGGGCATCTGTGTGTCACGATTGTAAATCCACATCTTGTTTGCTCCAGCAGAAGCAGGGGTGCTCGGGGATTCCAGAAGTTGCAGGGATGCACACCAAGACATTCAGCGCCAGCAAGTACACGGCAGCAGCTTTGCAGTTACCAATGTTTGAACAGGCGACAGTAAAGACACTTGCCAGCCTGTGTATTCTGGGTGTCCCTGAACCAAATTTGCCTTCTGCAATACTGAAGTTCCAGGTGTAACATTACAAAATTTCCTTTTTCCCCCTTTGGAATCCAGCAGAAAAATCCTGAAAACCTGAGAAGAGAATAGCTGGCATAAGGATGTATTCCTCAGAGTTCAGAAAGTCTCCTGCAGCATCTCTGGGATTTAAACTGCCTTGTCCCAGCTAAGACTCACCAAATGCTTGCCAAAGCTGATTCTCATCAAACACTTACAGAAGTTAAAATCGACTAGCTGTTACCATTCCAGCCTGTTTCTGTAGATATTGAGGGATGGAGAGGGACAGATGAGGGCAGAAACACTGCATGTCACAGCAAGTCTTGTCAAACCGTCAGAGACTCTTATTTGTTGCGGAGTCTGTGACTGGGAGACTGCAGGAAGTAACTAATAGAAGAGTATTGGTCTTACAGTGCTTTGCCTTCACTTCAGCAACCTGCCTGTGTGTTTTGTCTGTTTTCCCCCAAAGGTGAGTGACAGTGCAGAGTGTTTTGCAGCAAAACATATTGAAATGTTGCCAAGGACCTTGACCTCTTGAGGTGGTTGCTCATAGGTGAGGGCTTACTGCTAACCGCATAGCACCTGAAGCTGCGGGGAGTTGATGCTTGTGCTTCCTGAATCACAGGATCTCGGGGAGCTGGTCTGAGCTTTGCGCTTCCAAACTTTCCCAGGAAGTCCTGTTGCAGCAGTTCGTTCCCAAGGTAACAGTTGCATGGATGAGTTCTTACACTTGCTGGCAAACAGCTGTTTATCTGTCAAGTGAGGTTATGTGGTCACAACTGAGCACTGTGTGTTATGGATCTCTAGTTATCCCTCCTTAAACGTGACTTCATTTATCTCTCAAGTGTATCAGGTTTCACTGCAGTGAGAACGTCTCATTTGATGGCCAAAGACTGCTCGGGTACAAGATGAACCAAAATCTCCACACTGGAAAAAGTAATTGATAAACTTCCTTTACTAAATTGACAGAGAAAGGTGGCATTGGCTATGATCTTGCTGTCCTCAGCCCTCCCTTAATGCTGGCCTAAACTGTGCACTTGATCCAAACGTTTCCCAATACAGTTACAGTTTGGTTTCCTGAGATCCTTGTGTGTGCTCCTAAGTATCCTGTGTCCTACCAGATAGAAAACTACTTTTCTTTTTTTCACATTGTTCCAGAACGTTCATCTCTTGTAAATGATTTTTCTGGTGCTGAGAGTAAATTCAAATGCACGTTTCTGATCTGAGACCTCATTTCGTTCTCTTTTCTATGTGTTGCAGTGGCTTGCACTTGGCAGCACCACAGGTGTAAAAACTTGATTCTCACAGTATAGACCACACTCCTGAGGCTAAAGTGTGACAATTCATCTTGGCTGTAGAGTCTTTCTAATGCTGCTTAAGTTAAGTACCTGCTTTTTTTGTCACAAAGTTTCTCAAAGAAAGGTTTATTGCTGTAGCTGAAATTTGGAGTTTGACCACCAATTTGTGTAACTTTAACAAAACATCAGTAACTCGCCCGTGTATATTGTCACTAGAGGGAGCACTGTAGTCATTTTACTCGTATTTGACACTACAGCTGCCAACGTTGCATTGCTATGCTTTCCTTTATTGTTATGTCCTATTAAAAACATTATGGGGGCTTTCTTCTCCTTTTATGCTTTCTTTGAAGGTGCAATATGTGGAGTTAGTTTTACAATAATACCATTTCCAGTGATAAGGGGAAAAATGTGCCTTTTCTGGTTGCAATGATGCTAATTCCTGCCTGGTACTACTTATTGCAATTGAAAGATGGAAGTATGTTTCTGTTTAATTTTAACTTTTGTATGCATGCTGTATTGCTGCTTTAAATTTCCCGGTGTGGTTTCAAATTCAGCCTTTCTTATGTGGGCTGAAAATTTTGCAGTTGAAAATATTTGGTAATGGTAGGAAACAAGCAGTCCGCTTCTAATGTGTTAAATCCCATGATGTAGATACCTGCCTGTCCCTGGGAGTCAGGGGAGAGAAGATGTAGCCTTTATTTTTTTTAATAATGACTTCTGAATTGGGCTTTGGGGCTTCCTTTGGAGCAAATGCTGCTTCAACTGGAGCTGTTCTGTAGTTAAGTCATCTCCCCCCTGCAGCTTGTCTGACAGTTATTGCTGTCTTTAAAAAAGCTGTCCCAGGAATCTCGGATTCATCCTGGGAAGTCAGGCTTTTCATGGTGCTGTGCAGAATGAAGAAAGCTTTGAGTGCCCATATGTGATTGCGCAGATATGCTCGTGACTGTCATCCTCTTCTATCTTTGTCAGTAGCTGTCATAAAAACAGAACGCAAGAGGAAATACAAGTTTTAGTCATCAAGTGAAATGCTTATTTAGACAAATCTTTGCTCAGCGTATGGCTTATAAGGGCTTTGGCTTAAAATCGTCACATTACTACAGTAGAGAGATACTTTCTCGTGTTCAGCTGGGAAACTGCTGTTGGCAGGCCTTGAGCATGCTGGCTGGTTGCAGGATGATCTGAGGCAGCTTGCTGGAAACAGCGTGTCCCGTCCTTGCGTTGACCATGCTCCCTTAAGAAAAAGCAGTATCTTCTCAGTTCTAAGTTCTTTTCACAGAAGCATCTGTGCCCCAGCGACGTTCACCATCACAGCACACTTGGCTGCTGTTTCCTCAGTGTTGGGAGAACCTATGTTGGTGGCCTCGTACATGTGAAATCGCAGACTTCATATGCACGTGCGCTGTGTTTCTCCTGATTGCTACAATGTGGCCTCGCAAGAAGATGGGATGCTTCTAATCATATCAGTTGGTTAAATATTGCCATCTGAGTTTGATGAGCTGCATTGTACCAGTGTATGGTCAACACGTCAGTTGCTGCATCTCTGGCAGCCCTATGCTGCTTCTGCTGGGGGAGAGTTGAGGTGACTTGGTGCTCAAAAGCACTTTTCCTTTGAGAATGGTTGGTAGTTCCAATGAAGGGTGGTTAGTTGCGCTGTGACCACGCTCTAAAGTTTCTTGTGAATGCTTTGCTTATCCCTCCGTATTGATGGCTTGTAAAGGGGGAAAAAATCCAGAGCAAATGGTCTGAAAGCTGCACTGCCAAATTCAGAATAGCACTTCAGCGTCTGTATAGGTGCCTGTCTGGAACACTGCTCCTGGGAAGGTTCACTTCCGACTCAGGCTCTCAGTACCAGATTCTTGAGACATTAATTCTAGGATATCTTCCCTAGGGAAAATGTGTGTCCAAATAGTCTTAAATGGAGGGAGTAAAGTTTTAAATTATGATTAGATCCTCCTTATTTAGGAGTTATTTAGGTAATTCACACTTCTTGGTGTTTGTTTCTATTCCTACTTAAAAGGCAGTTGATTTGGTCTGTGCTTTCTTTGTTCAGTGTAGAAATAAATAGATTAGTCATAAGATTTTTTTTCACCTTCCGTCGTGTGTAGTACGAACAAAGGAAGAGCTGAGACAAGTGAATTTTAATAGTTGGTCAATTTTCACGTATGGATGGCAGCTTCTTTCAGACATAGTTGAGATCACTTTGTAGGTTTGATGTCTCCTGCGTTCAAGAGATATCTGAAGGTGTAATGCATCAGTTACTATCTCGAGGAGCACTGGAAGTAACCAAGAACTGTGAAGGACAGGTGTACTCTTTGAGCAATCAATGTTCCACATGCAGGACAGTTTTGTGCATGTCCAAAGAGCTTGTACTTGACTTTTTTCCTATGCCAGAGCACAATGCTGTGTTCACTACCTGGCTGGTACTTTCTGGCAAGAGCAGTGTGAGCTGCTTAGCAGTCACTGGAGATTATTTTTGCCTGAGACCTCACAACTCGTCGATCTTTCTGCTTGGTGACTCCTCTCTGTTCTACTGGAACACAGAGCAGCTTGGGGACCTTGCCACCACGTCCCTTCATTAACACTGCTACCTTGTGGAGAATCTAACTGCGGTCTCGGTGTAAACATTGTGTTTCCCAGATGGCTATGTGACTTCTAGTATTACAAATACCACTGAGCAGAGCAAAAATACTGTGTGTGTGTTTCAGGAGCATCTAAAAACTTGTGAATTATGGTGCTGACTATATGACTTTCACTATACAGGCCCAAGTATATTTCTTATATTCAACTAATTACTCCCTTCTGCAAGCATAATTGAACACTAAAGTTGATCAAGTTGTCATGTATTTCTTTAATGTTCTTTAAATCACGTTTGATATTCACCCGTCTCTGTTTTGAAATAGCTCCTGTCTGGTAGTACAGGGATGCAGGGCCTATCATGTCTAGGATTGGTACACGCTTTACCCTGGAAAATTACCCTTTGTAGGCTGGAAATGATCACTCCAGAAAGAACTTATATTGACAGATTAGGTAGGCAGATAAAGATACGTGCATGAGTCTATTTGAGTATTTAATTTCATTAAATTCAAAGTGAGGGGAAAAAAGCATTATAGTGCTAGCAAACCTTTATGAAGTTTGAAAGAATATTATTTTTTCTGCTTAATTTTTAAATAAGGTGAATTTATTTACCAAATAGAAAGTATTCACAGTATGTGTGTGTGACTCATAAACACGTCACTCAACAAATCCATGCACTTCCTCCTGAAACAATTTAGATCATAAAACTGTTTGTAGAAGTTACAAATGTTAGCCAACCGAAAATGAAGTGGTCTAAAATCTTAGTACAAGCCCATTTGTGGATTGATAAACCCATTTGCAGACTGATAAAATGAGTGTAATTTATGGTCTAGATATCTTATTGGCATATGTATTAAAATTTTGGTATATGTCTATTTTTCTTAGTATTGCATTAGCTGTAATTTCTATGTAATGCTTCAATTCATTTATATATTTGCACAACACACTATCAGATAAAAAAGTGCCAAAATGTGTATAAGGAGGTCATCACTTTAGCTTAATTGCGCACAAATTTCCTGCAGACTCTGATGCTTAAGACCAATAACGAGACTGCAACAGCTAGAATAAACGCATTAGCCTATAAATTTAGAGCTTCTACCTGCTTCGCAAAGGGAGAATCATCTCTAAATGAGCCTAGTAACATTGATTTGTGATTAATCATTTTACTTAGTGACTCATCTATGATCACAGTACAACAAAAATGTCATGTTTGCTTAGTGGCATTAACTCCATTTATCTTCTCTGCATTCAGAGAATTGCCTTGTTGTCAATGTGGGACTGGGAATACAGATGAACAGTGCTGTTGTTAAAGGACTTATGATGTCGGTTTACCCAAAGCAGAGTATAGGCTGAAAAGAAAAAAAAAATAAATTTTTTTTGGTAACCATTCCCTTCCTTGAAACTTAATTGTTCTACTTGGTCATTCCAAACCATTTGCAGTAATGATCTTGCATCTGCAAAACAAAACTAATTTAACCTTGAAAATCAGTATTATTCTAGTGGCTTCTGAATTTTTCTTTTTAAGGCCATCTTGGCAAGTTAGCAAGTACTTTTGAGACAATTTTGCTTTACATTTTGCAGAGTAAACCCAACTCTTGCTCATTACTAGAATGCTGGGCTTTGCCATGTTACCACTGCATTTCTAGTTGGATGCCATTAGAAGGTTTTAAAAAAAACGCACTGCTAAAGAGTGTTTATGGAAAGTGATAGTCGTCGTCGCTACAAAACCTTTTCTTAATTGCTTTATGTTAAGAAACAGTAAAATCTCACAGCACCCCCTCCCCCAAGTGAAAAAGCTCTAGAAGGAGCTATACTGTTCTTGCGAAGACTTGTCCTGCTCAAGAACAGGAGTTGGGATGTTAGGATTTTTATTTTTTTCATAGTATCTCTTATTCAAGAGCGCCACAGCAGCAAGGATCTTCCTCTCTGGTCCAGCAAACAGAGCTCTAGGTCTGGAAAGGAGACGCCTACTGTCTCACGGCTCACGTCTTGTTCTTTTTGCTGTTTCTTGGCAGTGTCCTTTGTTGCTCATCCTCTTTACTATTCAGCTGGAGTGTTGAAAGTGGAGCTTCTTGCTTCAGACCTTTCTCTCCTGCGCTCAGCGTCACAGCACTGCAGTCCTAGCCAGGGCCTCTGCTCATTGCCAAACGTAAAGCCTGAAGGTGAGTCGTACTCGTACCGTGCTTCAGAATAACTGGAAATGCCCGCTGTGAACATGCCTGGAGAAGGATGGGGGTGTTAAAAATACAAAACGCTGTAAAGGCTTCCCAGTGAAACAAAACTTAGAGTTGGATGATTTGAGTTGGATGATTGCTGCTGTAAGAATTGGGTACTGTGTTTCATGACAGAAGTCCAAAAAGGCTTTGCTGAGGTAAATATGCCCTGATTACGTAGTACTGATGACTATGGCAATATTGGGGGGAAATGCATATATAGTCTATAATTAAGCTATTTTTGCGCCATGTAGTAGAGGCGCAGTATAATTCATGTTTTCTGACATGTAAGAAGTATCAAAATGAAATAACAGACTGCATAATGTAGGGCAGTACTGAAAAGAAGAAAAAAAGTAATTTCTTGCTAGACAAATATTGTTGGTTTTGTTCAGGACCCTAGAGAGGTGTTCTTAAAACAAAAGCTGGCGTATGCAGAGCAAGCCACCTCTGTAACTGAAGATTGAAAAAGATTAAGTTACAAACACTGATGTAGCTAGATGCTATCTTACCCAAAATTATATTTTTGCCAATCTATGTATATTGCTAAGGTGAAGAAGGATTCACGTTGAGCATCAAATCTGAGGAAAAAAACCGACACACCCAACAACCCTCAGAGGAAACTTTGGTTTAAAGAGCAATATATACAACCAGAAGGTTTAGTGAGGATGAAGAATTCACACTTGTCCTCTGTTACCTAATCAGTGTCTAAAAAGTCTGAGTTAAATCTCTGCTCCAGGAAAGTACATTAAAAAAAAAATAAATCATTAATACTTACATGCAGGCATAAATATAGCTGGCCTGTGGTTATGGATTTAGAGGGTACGCGTTCAGGGCTTCTTGTGACTATGAAAGCTGAAAGTGATTTTTAAAGGAAGAGACACAGTTCTGCAATTTTATAATGGCATCAGTGAAGCTTTAATAAAAACACTGCCTACAGTGAGTGCTTACAACCTTGGATAATATATCTGGAGAAGGGCATATCAGTATGATAAAACTTGAATTTAAAAAAGAGCCAAGGACTCGTTGCTACTTCTGTGGTAGTGTTGGTTTGGCTTTTTTTTTTTGTTTAACTTTACAACTGAGACTGCCTGCCTCTGTGCAGTTTAGTGATGATTAAGGTGAACTGTTTACACGAAGTAAGGTGAATCATTCAACCTAATATTCATTTGTTTGACTAAAGCCTCTTTAGAGCCACTTGTGATCTGATGACTAACGTGGTACAAAGATGCTAATGCTCAGTGTATACATAAATCATTAACTACTTAATTTGGATTTGGAAACCTGAGGCAACAGAATGCTCCATGGAGAAGCAGTTATATTTGTCTCTCTCCATCCTGAACCACCTGTCTCCAGAGACCTGGAATGCATTACAAAAATAAATGTAATGGCTGAACTAAATCTAGGTCCTCTGTGCCAGAAGAAAACAACAGTTTTTACAAGCAGAAAGCATGGAAATCTAGGATCTGTTCTGCTGAGACAAGAAAAATAAACTTAAGCAGGAAGATCTAGTAATCTAGACAGATATTTTTTTTCAGTACTGCCAGAAAAATAAGTAAAAATTAAGAAGAACCTGAGGCAAGCTATAATTTTTTAAATTTTTTTTTAAAAAATATTTTTGGAGGTAGTCTAGGTAAGAGTGCTTGTGGAATAGAAAAAGGAGTTTTGGTCCTTGTTTAACTCCATACGGTGGGATTTGATGCTTTAAAGTCAGACCTGAAAGCCCACTTTAGTGATATTTCAGCCCATTCCTGAAAGCATATTTAACTACATTTCTTTAGTGAAGTGTATTGGCGCTGATGAGGGAAGCCCATCTTCCAAACTGATAAGCTCACCTAGCTAGATGCACACGAAGTGCACGACTTCCTGCCATTCAGAGTCGACTTTTCCTCTTCTTGTCACTGTTACCTTGTTCCTTACCTGTGGTTATTTATTAAAGAGCTGTGTGCCACTGACTAAAACACCATAAAGGATGCTATTAATATTAGAGCCTAATGGAACATGTGTATGGGATTCTGTCCTTGTGCTGCTGCAGGGCAATGAACTTTAAACTAGTTAAATTTCTAGATACAAATTGGCAGTGAGAGAGATAAGCATTTCTTAACGATGTCAGTGAAAGAACTCCATCTTCAGAAGCTTTTGTTTATCTCTTGTTACTTATTACAGGGTTGGGTGGGTGTATTTAAGTATGTTGCATACATAGAGCACCAAAGCTGGTTGATCCTGTGTTCATTCCTGCAAGTCCAAGAGGTGTTATTGCCCTGGTTCGTAGAGGGGAAAACAGAAGATGCTGTGAGCTAGCTAGGATCCTGCCACGTGTTGAGCAGAATGGAAACCAGGACCCTCCAACTCTCTTCCTGACTTATCTACTCCTCCTTCAATACTACAGTACTGGCTTTGGACCTTTTCTTCTTCATTTAAGTTGTTAATTTGATCCTTTTGTGTAAACGGGATGGTAAATGAGAATCTACTGGCGTGTTGCCAGTTTTTGGTTTTGTTTTTTTTTTTCATTTGACCCATGTTGTCACTCTGTATTGTTAATGATGAGTGTGACTGTTTCAGGAACAAGTATTTTGGTATTTCAGTAGCATGTTTAACTGAACAGAAAGCTCTGTCTGCGGAATCTGAATGTTAAGACAGCTTTTCTATTTAGTAAAGCAGATATTTTAAAAATCACTTTGTTTTAAACATCAGGTGGACTCACTCGTTCTTGGAGAAGCATTACTTAAATATTTAATGACAGCTTATCTTAGTGTTTGATCTGTCCTAGACAAAACATTTGCTTCTCTTTAAATGTATAGCGTCTAACCCCTACTCTTTTAGATCTTTGTGGTAATACATATTTGGAAAAGTGATATGCAAAAAACCAACCAACCTTAAACCAGTGTTGGAGAGCGAACAGGAATTATCATGTGCTTCAAAGAAATCAAAATCTGTTCAACAAAGATTTTAGCAATGTGCTCTTATTTAGCTTAAAAGCTGGAAACTGAAGTTTAAGGGGCAAGTCAGTATTCTCACAAGGACTTGTTTTACTTCATGGTATAAAACTTGGAGACTTTTTGTCAGCTGCATTAGTTTTTTAAAGTCTGTTTTTACAGTGAAGTGTACATATACTTTGGAAGAAATACTTATTTTTCAGGGATGGCATTTTAATTTTATTTCAAATGTGGAGTGAAGAAAGCTCCAAAGAATTTAGTGCAATAAACCATTACTATGTTCAAGACAGTAATGTAAGGGGTTTTTTTGGTTTTTTTCAGTTGCTAATAGCAACTTATGTGGCGAACATAAGTACAGCAATTTAAAAGGACACCGTGGTAATGTGAATTTCTTCAAGTAGTTAAATAGTAACATTTTTCAGCACAACATCAATGTCAGCTCTGCTCCCAGTCAAAAAGCAAAGGACAAATGAACTTGCCCTTTTTATTTGCTTTTTTTGATCGGAAGGGTTTTCAGAAAACTGACAGTAGCCAGTCTAGTCTGTAATTTTAACTTGATTTATTTGAATTAGTGAAATCTTCAGTAAATACATCTCAGTACGCTTCTTAAATATTTCCCCGGAGAGGTTAAACATCCATTTACTTTAACTCCACCAGTGCTCTCAGACTTTAATTGAAGTGTCTGACAAACTTCTCGGGAAAGGAGAAGTGAAGGAAGAGGAGGAGAAGGTCACTCGCCTGGCGAGCCGTGGCGCTGAGTGGGAGCGCTGGCTAGCGCGCTTCGGCCGCTCATCTGAATGCCAGGCAAGTGCACTCGTACAGCGGGAAGCGTAGCTGAATCATTTACACTACAGGTTTCTTTTGTGCGTTGATCAGGAGGAGTATTTGTCTGCTGCTAAAGAACTTGCCTTTCTGTGTGGTGTTCCCAGCTACTTGCTGCGTCTACGTGCGTGGAAGAGTGGCCGCCTTCATGTCATTCGCCTTCATCTATGTTTGGGGTGACTGGTTCATAGGAAGAATATTTAAAGCAAAATGCTAGTTAGGAGCCCCACGTGTAGTGTCAGCGGAACGTAGACTTGTCAGAAGAGCCTGGTGGTAAAATTGACTAATTGTCAATGTACATCCGTGAAGTGGAGTTCTACCCGTGTTAAAATTGATGTCAGTGGTGTAGCTGATTTTAGCCTTGAGTTATTTGCTTTTTGCTGCCAGTAACCATGGTATGGCATGTGTGTTCTTAAAGAAGAATATGCACTGTTGTCTTAGCTTGAGGCTTCATTGCAAAGGCTATGGAAGATTTCAACAGGATTTTTCCTACCTACAGCGAGGCCTGGACTTGGCAATGTCAAAATGGAAATAAAAGGCCTGTGCACTGTCCTCCTTCATCTCTGCGGAATCCCCCTCTAGCTCTCTTTAAGCTGTCTACCTGGGTTGAAATGGCAGTGACAAGTAACCTCCCCAGCCCCTGGCATTGCCGCCCTCACAAAGGTAATTCCACCGGGCAAATGTCTTGGATTGACCTGGAAGTGTCTGCCAGGGTCACTTTCCATGCCAATTCACCTTTAATTCTTTGTTTCCTGCTGTTATGGTTTGAATGACCCACAACAATTTATTGTCGTTTAGACAATTATTCTATCACCCAATGACCCCTCCCCGGCCAGGAGGTGGAGAAGGAATTGGGGAGAAAAAACAAGGAAACCCAAGGGCTGAAATATAAACAGATTTAATAGAATAATAATAAATAATTAAGATTAATAATACTAAAGAACCAATGTTGATCCTGATACTTATATAAAATATACAAGGATTATACTCAGCCAACTCTATCCGTAGGAAGCTGTGCACTCCCAGCACTGGGCAGAAAATGTTGGACACTGTGAGCGCTGTGGCTTTGGGAGGAAGGGAAGGGCTGGGCTCTGGGTTCCAGTGCCAGGGCAAGAAGTTCTCAGGATCACAGTCATCATAGAAGAGGAAAAAGTCCTCAGCAAACTCTCTAATTTATTGAATGCGATGTTCATGGTACGAAATAATCCTGTTGGATAGCTTAGGTCAAGTACCGGGTCTTGCTGCTCCTCGTCCCTGTACCTGGCTAGCTCAAAAATACTGAGACCTTGAAACCTGCATACCACAGCTGGCTATAAAGTAAGTGTTTTCACAAATTCAGACACTGGAGTTTTCTAACAGTGCTGTTTTCCCTAGCATTAGAAGAGACCTGACTGAAAAGTAAAATTACTGAAAGATAAATTAATCCTGTGTCACTCAAATCAGGACACCTGCCATCACTGCTTCTGTTGTCCCAGAGTTCAATCTTTAAAGTAGCAGTATCCCGGCTTCCTGGGACTTGCCTGTTCCCTGATAAACTGAGCAACACAAGTAAAGAAAGTAAGACATGCTCAAGATCCCTTTTGAAACAGAAATGAGTTGCTTAATAGACAACTCTTCCAGCCTGGAGGCTTCTCTATCAGTGTCACATGCTGCGGTGCCCTCGGACTTGCTTATGAGAGATATGTTTACAGACTGGCTTCAAGGAGCGAGGAACCGGCCTTGTCGATTCAGTGTGCTGATATAATAGTCCTTGAGACGTTGCTTGGCTGCGATGTGCTCAGAAGTGTCTTCTCATGCCCTTTTAGCGCGTCTAAACAAATCTGGGCTTAACTGAGAACATCATTCTCTACCCTGGTAAAGTTTCTGGAAGCTTTACGAAGGGAAAGGTATGGTCACTATTTTGAAAGATATATGTATTTTCTGCTATAATTAGGTAGAATATGGACATAGCATTATAGGTTCAATTAAAAGCATGTCAATAAAAGGCAGTTGTGCGCTACATAAAAGATCCTTTTGTTGAAAACTAGCCTGAGTTACGACTGTTTTATATACATTAATTTGCTTTGTACATACAGAATGGAGCTGATTGAACAGCATGATTGTCTGACGAGAGCTGAAAAGCAGCACTTGCTGTAGGTAATTTAAATTGAGCCCTATTATCATTTACGGATTTATTCTGCTTAGAATCAATAAGATGAAAAAGGGCCTGAAAGCTTTACGCTAATGCTAATCACTTCTGGGTCAGTAACTCCTTGTGTTTAAGTTATGTATTTCTTCCCTGTATTCACAGAGCTACTTAGAAAGTGAACTATTTAAAATATCTTCCTTTGAAGAGAATCTTCCCACCTCTTCTACTTCACAGAGAATTCAGCATTGACAAATATTTTCTTGTACTGAAGAAGTTCCCTGAGAGGGATGTGGCACCAACCAAAAGGACAAAGGAGATGCTCTGGAAAGAAGCTCAGCACAGAGTGCCCTGAAAATTTTGTTATAAAGCAGCATTCTTGGTGGCTGGAGATTCAGCTTGACCCTAGGATGCAGAGCAAAGCTGAGTTTGGGTAGCTGCAGTCATTTCACTTTCTACTATAGCAACAATTTTATTCCTGGGTAGTTTGTCTTTTCAGGTTAGAGAGGTATCACTGGGCCCAGGACAGAAAAGACAAAAGGGAGGATTTTGGTACAGTGATGCAATCAAGAGGGAATACAATTAAAGGAATTTGTATGTATCAAGCAGGAAAAAAGGTAAAATGATCCCAAAAAATCAGCTTAAGGTAATTGTCCAGTAAGACTTTGGTTATTGTCTTTGGGGCTGCAGGTAAGGGGCAGAGGGGTGCTGTGCTGAAGGGTTGTGTTTGGCAAAGTGGAGGAGAGCTGACAAGTTCTTATGAGGAAGAAACCTAAATGCAACATCACTCTGAGTAAGGAACCATGGTGGAGTTCCCAGTCCTCCAGACTTGTTTTGTTCCTTTTGAAGTTCAGGAGCTGGTGCTAAAAGTATGGTTTAAAGAGAAGAGGGGGGAGAAGACCCCTGTTACAGTAAAAACATCTACTGCATTAATGCCTAATGGTGTCATTGATTGGCTATGCAGCAACAGATGGACTGCATCCCCTGCAAAGAAGCCAGGAAAGGTGGTAAAAGTGCACTGAACTGGATCTCTTTAGGAATTGGATTTGCAGTGCCATGACAGAGCTTACTGCTGTCTGAAATCCGTGACTTTTCACAGAGAGCAGCAGAGAAGATATGATGTATAAGCGATGCTGCTGTGAGAAGGACTCCTTGAGCCTTGGTTCTGCTGTTTGTGCTGACTCAGCTCCTCACAGCCTTGCCAGGAATGATCAGTTCTGCAAGTTGAGAGAGGGCCCAGGCAATCGCTTCCGAAATGACTCGTGTTGGGGATTGTGCCGTGGCAGTGCTGAGGCTCAGGATCCCGGTGCGCTGTGAAGTGGCGGGGTGAGCAATGCTCCTCTGCCTAAGGGCACTGTGCTTTGCAGACAGGGCACAGCGCGGCAAAAGGATGAAATGTCTTCCCTAAGGTGTGTGGAGCTGCGGGGGCAGAGTCAGAAGTAGAATTAGTCTTTCAAGTCCCAGGTGAGCGTCCTGGCCTCTGCACCCTGCTGCATCTCTGTTCAGGTGCGGGAAGGTTAGTTCTGGATGATTAAACCATCAGGGCTATTGCAGCTATAGGCCATCGCGTACACCACTGCTGGAGCTGATTGCCAAATCTTTATTGTTTCATCAATGAAGTTGCTTTCCCTCCTCATACTCAGTTTCCCCAGATACCCAACAGTACTACTTCAGAGGTGTAACTTTTTTTTTAAAGTGTTTTAAAATAACATGTTAAACTTTTCTTGTATTAAAATGGGCTGGAGCAGCTAATACAACCTCTTGCAGTAATAGCTATAAAAACATCAAAGGTTTTGCTAACTGTTAGCTGTATATTTTGTAATGCCTATTGTATTTCCATTTTGTTAGCTCTATTTAAAGAGCAGTATTATCATGCCCCATTTCCTGTTAGATAGTTCTATTTGTCTGCTCTACAGGAGGCAGGAGATTTTAGGTCCAAAAGAAATTATCTCTCAGTAAATTACTCCTAACTCCATTACGGAATACTAAGCACTCTCCCCTTACTGTGTGAGCAGCTTGAAGAGATAACATTGCAATTTATTTATTTGTTTTGTCCCATGTATACAGATGACATTCGAACTCATCTGAGCAGAGATGGTGATAACTGACAGGTACATTAGATCAGTCACATATAGCAAAGTTTACTTTGATTATGTAGTTGATGTCAAGATGTACAGTAGCTGATGTCAGTTTGATCTGTCTTATGGTATATAATGGCTTGTCTTTTTCATGGTTGAACGGACACTAATTTTTGTCTAATAAGTGAGCTATCAGTTGAGTGTTTTAGAGAGTAGCCAGAGTTTTTTATTCTACTGAAAGGGAAACCATTCGTGAAATTATTTTAAAATTTGTTTGGATTGCTTGTTGTATTCATTCTTCTCCTTCTAAAGTCCCCTGTTTACTCAGAGGTACTAAAGGCACAATATTTTCTAAGGACCTGCTGTGAATCTATTGCATTGTGTATGAGACCTTTCCATATTGAAATAGTAGCAGAGAACAGAATAGTTTCTGTCTGTTTTGATGTATATTTGCCAAACTGCAAAGTCTACATGTAACACCTTTTAAACTTTAGAGGGAGAGAAGAAACTATGCTGTTATGACAACCTCCATCCTTCTCCCCTGTAGGAAATATAGGAATTATCTAAGACTGTAACTTTGTAGGTTTGTTTTATTATTATTATGCAGCCATGATTTCAGTTGAGTTGCATTAATGAAAATAACTTATAAAAGTATATTTTGCAAGGCATAATGTAACTGATTAATAATGGACTTTAAAAAAAAATCCAAACAACTAGATCTCCAAAATAACACTGGCAAGCTCTGGAAGTGAAGGGCCATGTTCTGGGTTGTCTACCATGGCTTAGCTTCCTGGCACAAGGGCAGTTCCGGGGAAAACAGATGTTTACAGTGAATAGTAATTACAAAATTTTGGGGAATATGTCAGTTAGAAACCCCCACATTTTCTGGCTACTACGAGTATGGTAGTAACTATTAACATCTCTGAACCCTGTGTTGTTAACAGTATACATCAGTGGGACCAGAAAGACTCAGTTCAGTATGGTTAGATCTTCTCTTGTGCTTCTCACTGACAGATTGAGCTGGTTTAGCTCTAATTAAAATTTTCTCATTCAGCAGGGTGCTGAGGCCTTTCATGCCTCGTATGCATGGAGCTAGATGTTTTCTTATTTTTCTCATTCTTTTGTTTGTTTGTTTTCCAGTCTAGAAATATGTCTTCCTTTTAGGCCATTACTAGTGTATAGGAACTTCCCATAAAAAGCACTGTTCTGTTGGGGATGCCAGGAAGGTTTACCAGTGAACGGAGACCACCTAGTCAAATGCAGGGCATGAATAACTAGTTTTTGAGTAGTAACAGTGGGGATTTTGAGGGTGCTTTTATATTTGCTACAATAATCAAAGCTTCCTTTCATTGTCAGGTATGTTATCCTTAGATATACATGTCGAAGTCTCACAGGACTGGGATTTGTACAGACATCTGAATGGCCTGCTCTATTTTTTTATTTCTTCAATCCAAATGTTCTTCCACGAGCAAAACTGCTGAACGCTTCAGTGCTGAGGCTGTGAATAATTTCATGTATTTGACTGCAGCATAGACAGGCACTTTTGTCTTAAGTGTTTTCAAGAATAACTGTCCTTGGAATGGCACCTTCATAAGGTAAAATTCTGTGAGAGTCATTAGTAATGGCCATGTCTGTGCTGGAAACAATAAATGAGGTTCTGCCCTGCCTTCTCTTGGACTTGGGATGAGAAATTGAGATGCAAGTTGAGTTCTTTTTGAAATTGAGAATTTTGTGTTTGCCTGGAGCTGCTCTTTTATTGTCTTCAAGGCCGTGTCTTGGCAGTCCTTAGTGCTTGCCATCCGCTCTGCTTGGGAAGGGTTATTTGTTTCATGCCCAGGGCTGGGCTCAGAGCAGTGTGTTCACCACAGTCCCAAAGCAGAAACCCTGCTGTGGAGCGGGGAATTGAGTATGAATCTCTTCCATCTGTTCCTCCAAATGTAGCCCTCTCACTCTTCCTTTGGTTAGCTCTGTACGAAGAAGGTGAACGCTTTCAGCACCACTGCTAAAACATCAACCGAAAACTTCATTGCTGCAGTTGGCAACTTCTCTACTAGTTCAGTTTGAGGGAGCACTAATGGAGGTAAGACTTAGATGTTCTGATAACTTGCTGATGAGAGTGTTCCCAGGCTCTTCTCATACATTCACATTGCAGCCTGTTTCACTTCTCTTCCTATGTTTGCTTTGGGATATATAGAAAATAAGGCTATAATAATGCTGTCCTTTCTTGTCTGCTTTCACAAACATTAATCCCGTGATTTTTTATCAGTACAAAATAACCCTGGAGATAGGACACTCTGGATGAGCTTCTATGAAACTAGAAAACTGAAATTATTTTGTTTAATTGCGTGTGAAAGTCAACTTTTGTCAAAATCTCTAGCTGTGACTGGGTACTTACAAAATGCAATGTATTCTTTTCTTTAGCAGATCACCTAAATACATTTTACTAGCAACCCTTTTGAACCAGATGAAACTGTAATTCAAGCTGTCTTGTCTGCTTCTGCTTTAGTTCACAATAATATCACGATGCTGCTCACACCAAAGTTTTTATCTGTAACAGCTACATCAGGTATTTTGTCCTAGTTTTTCTGCAGATCATGACTGATAAGGTAGGTTTTCTAAAATAATAAAAAACCCAGCAAACAACAATCCCCCATTCAGTATATATGGTAAAAGTTTTGTTACTCTGTCAGGGTGACTTTACAGGCTCATCCCAATCTTCCAGTGACTTCCCGCTGGCCACCGCAGAGCAATTCTTCTCCAGCTGGAATGTCGGAAACGTTGCTGCAGCCAACAAAGTTAATTGAGAATATTATGTTCCTTCCAGGAATTGGGCCTTGGCATGCTGCTTGACTGAGCATCTTCAGCCCTTGAAGGTTAACCTCCCGTTCCTCAGCAAACCGAATACGTCAGGGGATGGGGGACAGCATGGCCAGGGCTGGAGAGAGGACAAGCAGCTGGGAGAGCTGGCTTCTGGGTGGCTGTGCCGCTGCTGTGGAGTAATGGGTTATCTGCCTTGTGCTGCGTCTCCTTCGTCGGCAACCGGGACAGCCCCGTCCTCTGGGCGGGAGGGATGGCTGGGACAGCATCCAAACCTGGAATCAGCGTGTGGGTGGTGAAGGGACAGGTTCTGTATGGGCAGAGGCAACAGCCTTAGCCAAAGTCAGGTATTTCGTACGCTGTGGGGAAGTTCTAGGTGCAAAGACGAGCTTGCGAGACGTCCTTTCTTGTCAGTACTTGGCGCTGCACTGGGTGCCAGTGCCGGGGCTGCGGGTCCCCTCCGAGGGGAGCCGAGGGGCTGCCCCGCGCCGGACGCGGCCGGTTCCCGCCAGTTCCAGCGGCCCCAGGGCCGGGCAGAGCCGAGCCCCTCGGCCAGGCGGGCGGCGCCACCGGGAAGGCGGGATGGAGAAAGGGCAAAACGCTGCCTGGCGTGAGGGGAGACGGGGGAGAAACCGCCCTGGGCAGGGAGGGCCGGGCAGGAGGAGGGAGGAGGCGCCGCAGGGCCCAGCAGAGACCCCCCTGCGGCCGTGGAGGGACCCCGGGAGATGGTTTTCCTGACGGGAATGGCGGCCATGGGGGAACCCCGGGGGAGCTGGTTTTCCTGATGGGAACAACAGCCATAGGGGAACTCTGAGGGAGCTGGTTTTCCTGACGGGAATGGCGGCCATGGGGGAACCCTGGGGGAGCTGGTTTTCCTGACAGGAATGGCAGCCATGGGGGAACCCCGGGGGAGCTGGTTTTCCTGATGGGAACAACAGCCACAGGGGAACTCTGAGGGAGCTGGTTTTCCTGACAGGAATGGCGGCCATGGGGGAACCCCAGGGGAGCAGGGAATGGTTTCATGTAGATCAATGCAGACCATAACACAACCCCCTAGCTTGATTTCTTCATAATTCATATGTTGAGCTGCTTGAATATAAAGTTTTTAGAAATGCCCTGTTCTTAACTGCATCTTATGCAATTTAGGTGATTGTATGTCTCGGGTAAGTGAAATACAGGTGGCAGAAATATCATCGCATGCTTCTTCCTATGTGTATTTTGTTCATAGATCTTCCTGGGAAGCCGCAACTCTGACCTTTGCTGGTAAGTGTAATTACATTGACAGGGATACACTATGCACAATCTCTCTCTTTTCCTTTTTTTTATTTTTTTTTCCCCATTTCTCTTCTTTTGGCAGTCTAAGCTTTATCTAGTTGTGATCCATGGCATTTAATAACAGGGCTGAAAATGAACGAGTTGTTAAAAATCTCAATAATAGCAAAAAAAAAAAAGTTCTGCCTTGAAGGGAAAAACATCTGAATTTTGGGGACGTTTCTCCCTTATCTTCCTTTTCCTTTGATTTCAGGCATCTTTTGCAGGATGAACAAGTAGACAAAGATTATTACCTGGCTGGATGAGAGAAGAATTTTCACAAAGAAATTCTTATTTAGCTGGTTTAGACTTAAGTCAGTAGATCTCTATTTCCATGTGGCAGTGCAGTTAGATTTATTGTTCAGAATAAGGAATAAAAGTAACATCAAACTCCATGGTTGGTAAATTTGCAGTGAGGACCCCATTGCAAGCTGGTGGTTTACATCTCATATAACTTGAAATAAAGGAGTCACTCACACATTCATAATCAGTACAATTACTTCTACTTTACATGAATTAAGTAATTTGTATGGCATTACTGTTTGGGGCATTTGTATCCCTATTCAGAGCACTTCAGTATTTCAACCCCACTGATGGTAAAGGCAGGTGCGTGCCAGTTACCCACAAAACCAAGGCAAATCTCTATGGGGAAACTCTTTTATGTCCATCTAGATTTGAATTTGTAGTCCCTTTCCAATTACTGTGCTAATTGTTTAAGAGATTGCTAGACTAAAAAAGTTTTTAATCACTAATCTGTTTTTGAAAGGAACTTATGGGCTCAAAACCTGAACTACATACTTCTTAAATTAATTTTCTTCATGAATACTTCTTTCTCAATACAGATTTGTGAGTCAGAACACCCTACTGTGCTTGTTTCTTTGTCTTTTCTTCAAACACCTGGCCTATTATTCTCCTTCTTTTTCCCCCCAATAAAATTGCTCTTTCTTTGTAGGCAAGGTTCTGATGATATTATGTCACTGGAAATACAGAAATTTACCCAACATCCTATCTTATCAGAACTGAACTTGGGGTGGAGAACAAAGTGAACGAACCGAACAAACCTGACAATTTAGGCAAAGGTGAGCACTGCAATAGAAATACTTGTGACCGTTTCTTGAAGAGATACCAATATGCTGCAGAGTCTTCCAACAAAACACCTCAAAAAATTGTGACATGGAAGGTAATGTCGAGAGGTTTAATTTGGAGATGGAGTTTTTTTTCACAGTGGGCTAGGGGCTGTGGAAAGCGAATGGGGCTGGTGGTGTATTCGCATCTTCTGTGCTGCTTTGAAAACCTCCCCTACGTTTTTGCTGTCAGGAAAATCAGGCAAACCCAATAAAACAACCAGCGCTCCAGGCCTGCTGCAGTTGAAACCTGTGCCAGGAAACCATCTTGATGTCACCCTGAGAAGAATTAGGCTGCGACCCATCTTTATTCAGAAGAGAGGCAGAGGGTCAAACCCTGCAGTCTTAATCCAGATCAGTTTTTGCCTAAATTAGGACTAAAGAATTTTGTGCATAAGGCAAGATAAAATGTCGGGAAATAATTCCAATGTTCAGTGTGAGAAACTCTGTAAAATGGATGGCCTGTTTAGAATCTGGGATGCTGCTCTCCTCCTTGCCCTGAGAAACCTAGGAAAGTGAATGTCCCTGCTTGGTTTGTGGTAGGAGTGTTGATCCGTGTGTAGCAATGAAACTAGTCTGAAGGCTTTTCAGTTAAATGCTCCCCAACCTTTTTTTTAATGTAATTTTAATACTACGTGCATAATAACTTGTAATTAAGCCTCTTTATTTAAATTTAAAATAGTCAGAGTAAGTAAACCTTATTCCACTGGTGTGGTATTTCATTGTGAGTTTGTAATAATTAACATAAAAACCTTGTTGAGTTTTGGTTAGAGAAGCACTCTGATTCCTAAGCTGATTTCAAGTGTTGTCCTGCACACTTATTTTCATAATATCATTAGCTCTCACACCTGGCTTTCCAGTTCACATGAAAGAATGGAAATTTCTTGGAAGGACTCATTAAAGCAGAAAAAATGAAATCAGCTTGAAGAAAACCTCTCTGCCTTTCAAACTAAAACCAGATGAAACATCAGTAAGCTGTATTCTCTACTTGTACCCATGATGGCAGACACCATCTTCTGCCCAAATGGCACAGGAATGGCAGCTCCTATTTGATCAGTAATGTGAAAAAATAGGCAATGTACTTACCTTTGCAATTCTGTTGCGTATCAAATCGGACACAGTGGCTTGAAGCCACAGAGCCATGCATAAATATACACCAAAGTGGAGACTGTCCCTGCCTCAGTGTGACGTCAGGGAGAAATACAGACCAAGCAGGTGTTTGGCTGTGGTTTCAGTAAGAGGAAGGTGTCTTGGAGGAAGGGTGCTCTCTTGTAAGGAGAATTAGGAAACAGCAATACCAAATCAGTCTGGCAAGAGTTTAGGAGCCAACCCCGCAATTCTCAGAGTGGCGTTAAAGTGGCTGTGTGTGCTGGGTAGAGGTAGCAGCTCCCGGCTCTAGCATGAGCTATAGTGCTATAGCATGAGCTGTAGAGTGAAGTTACTTGCCTCTGTGTGTTAATTGCTGTCCCTGAAATGATTTCTGTCCATAGCTATTGGAAAAGCTTTGTTGATAGATGAGAGTTATCTCTGATGTAACTGCTGAAATCAAAGGAATTTTAGCTTGTCAATTTGATCCCCACCCTCCTACCTGAGTGAGATCTCTGTGGCCCTGCGGTCAGTGACGAAGATTTTAGTGATTACATAGCACCTACTATTTCGTGCAATGTATTAAAACAGCCTTCAGCAGTTATTTTTCACATGCTACTTCTGGTGAATTTATCTAGGAATATGATTTCGCAAAATTACCTAGGTTTTATTTTTATTGCAGAGTTCTTTTCTGAATGGCTCATGGCAAATGCAGGACAGTTTCTGCTACTTTAAATGAAACCGTGACACAGTCTCTTTTCCTGTAGAAACTCTTTGCCTCGCAAGAGAGACACTGATGGCAAGGAAAGATGCCACAGACGTTTGTACAGAACAGAATGTGAGTTGTGTAATGACAGTTTTCAAGCCATTACCCTACTTAAAAGGTTAATTTGGAACAAACTCGGTGCTTGAGTGGATACTGTGTTGTGCTGCCAGTTGGCAGTCTGGGCCACGAGAGTGGATTGGTGGAAGCAAATAGCTGTTGTGGAAGAAAAATAAACTGTGTGTGAGGGGTCCTGGTTACATCACTTCCCAAGTCTCCTGCTGCTTGTCCAAAGTGCAGGCCTAGTGTAATTTGGGTAGAAAGCTTGCTTTTCCTCACAGGAAAATACACCACCTTCTCCTATCTGTGCTAACAATGAGGTCTGTGAACCCAGAAATACTTCCAGTCTTGTGGTAGGTCAAAAGCAGTCAAAGCTACTAGTATTTCATCGGAAATGGAAAAGTGATCTGCCTGATCAGAACTGCCTTCTCTGCCACGTACCCAAGTACAAGCTCAGAAGAGTCTACAGAGGCAGCAGTTATGTAGCTGGAGCTCTGCACTCAAAACTCTACCTTTGAAAACATCTGTGTAAGTCTTGAGTAGTCCCAGAGTTGCCTTGAGAAGGAAGTTCTAAAATATACAAAAATCTTTTCAGTGTGAATGTAAGTGCTTGAGAATAGTCTTGAGGAATGAGGCGGCACCAATGGAAGAGTTTCATGTTGACCCGTCAACGCACAGAAACAGCTTGCTTGGACTGCTGCTACAGATGTGGGGAAAGGTAATCTTCACGTACAGTAAGCTGTTTGCCTTTCTTTTGTAACTGCTAAGTAACAATTAGCACTTGTATAACTCTGCCATTTGCACAGTGTCATGTTTGTTTAATCGGTCCTCACAACAGCCCTGTGAGGTAGGTGAGTAAGCTGCAAAAGGACGATACTACTTACCCTCACTTTACACTAAAGCATCAGACCTGTAGATGAGAGAGTTGCTCTCAGTCCCATTTCCCCGGTGGGGAAGTTCAGCAACAACTTTAAAATGACCCGTCTGAGGCCTGAAAGGGAGCGCAGGATTTTGATGAACTGTAGACTGCTGCTCAGTAAGGCCTCTGTTTTCCCTTATTCCAACATCAGTCCAAGGAAGAATGTAACATTTCACATTTAGTTTTCACTTAAATTCTCAATCTACTCAAGGCATGAAATGTCTGGAAATGTACAAGTCATCTGTTAAGTTACTGGTCCAGTAAGGAGGGCCAGTAATCATGCTAAAGCATTCAGCAACCTCATATTTACAGCTCTGAGCTACTTATTGTCTATACATACACAGAAAACTACACGCAATTTACTGCACATTGATAACCTACTTTCACAGGATACAGCTTTCTTATATAAAGGTCAAACTTTTTTTAATTATTGAAACATTGTCACCTTGAACAAAAAGCAAACATTATTTTTTTCAGTTTGAAACAAAGTACTCTTTATACAAACCTAGCTCTGAATCAAAAAGTCCCCATCTCATTCCTGCTGTCTAAAATGCGAGATTTCACTAGCATTTGCACTTCAACATGAAGCATGGTCTCAAAGTTAATAACTGTGTACTGATTCTTACGTCTCAAGTATTGCGTGTAAGAGTTCCTCCTGAGAAGTGAGTTAAGAATTGCTTAGAAAACTGAAGTTATTCCTACAAAGAATTTGGATCTTTGGACTAGCATCTGGTGACTTTGGGGATTTCAACGCTTCAGATTTGTGTTAGCGTGAAATACAAAGGTGAGACAGTTCCCGCTTCTATTTCTGTGATGTCAGAAATTATACAAGCCAATTTACTACCTGATTTCATGTTGCAGTGAAGGAAAACAATTTTTAGCAGGGTTATTTCCTTTCAGTCTGTTACTGAAGATGGAGGAACTACAGCTCTGTGTGTGTGTGTGTGTGTTTTCTTTCTTTAAATGTGTCTCTCTAATAGGAGCTACTTATTGGAGAAGGCATTCACTTTCCCCTCCGTGGCTGCAGTCTGTGGGAGAGCTCCTAACAGAGTTCTTTGTTAGTGTTTGTAAGACTGGAGATGAGGTTTAATTGAGGGATTTGTGCTGAATGTTCTTTCGCTTTGAGTCTTAGTGCTGCAATGCTTGACGTTTTCCTTTCAACTGCTGCTGGATCAGTGAAGGCAGTAAAAGCAGGGTCTGACGGGGGTCCGGGAGCTTTCATTAGTACTGAAGCTGTTGTCATGAGAGGATTTAAAGCATTGAGAAACCTGTATTTGAAAGAAGTCAATATTATCCAAATTAAGAATTGTTTTGGAGAACAAATACTGAGTCGCAGCTTCCCCCACCCAAAGTATTAGGAAAAAAGTGTCAAAATTTCCAATTTCTTCTAAATGTACATTTTGTTTTCTAGAATGCATTTTAGCTTTATTTTGCACTATAGTGTCTTTCCCTTAAAAAAACCCAACCAAACAAAAAAACCCCAAACAACCAAATGAAAACCCCCACCCCAAACAAAACCCAAACACTTCTAACTAAAATAGAGATAATCAGACATAGCGTGCAGATACCTAGAACAGCACCCACTTGCTTAACTCCTAATGCTAAACCCTTTCTAAACAAACCTCGGATGCTGTAGATCAGCCTGTTCTGTGAAAGCAATAAACCACCCCATAAAAAGACAGATTTACGTGGCTATTTGTGCAGCCAGTTTTCTCAGACAAGTTTATTCCATGTGAAAAGGGGTGTTTGTCTGTCTGTTAATGTGAAACTGATACAGGCTGTAATTTCAGCAGGAGGACAGCGCTATCTCCTTTTTAAAATATATATCTACACACCTATTATATGTATATACATGCACACTCATGCATTTTTCCTATTTTATGGGGTGCACGACAGCAGCAGTAGCATTTTGCTGATAATTTTCAGGTAGCCGGACAAGAAAGCCCAGACAGCAGGTTCAGCTGAAATGAATTTCTGGATTTCTAGGTGCCTGGCTACTGAGAAAGAAAAGGAGGCTAGCTGTGGGCTTGTTGTTTGTGTTGAGAGCTCATCACTCACAAAGGGACAAGGACTGGCTTTTAGTCGGACGTGTAAAAATCATTAAGATCTCTTTCTCTCTATCTTTCTGGGGCTGTGTCACTCTTGCGTATGTAGCCAGGCTTCTGGTCGCCTGAGAAATGTCTAGTACCTTTATTCTGTCAAATCACCTACAAGCCACATTTGTCTGCAGTCACATCTTTATGGTGTATAATCTGTGTCAGTCTGTGAGATAAGGATGGAGCTGGAGCCACCTAGATTACAGCTGTCTATAGTTCAGACTGAAGACTAGAGTTCAATGAGACCAAAATTTCGGTAAGTGCACGTAACTGTTCTTCAAAGAGCAATTACATGAGAAGTTTTTACTAGCATGACTTAAAACTACATCTTGCTATTCCTAATCAAGTGATCCTACACAGGAAGTCACCCCATTTTAGTAAGATTATTTAACTATGAAAGCACATTTACTGAGAACATGTGAGTATCAAACTAATAAAAATGCAGCATTTTTTAGCAGTTTTGAGATTTAGAAAAAAAAAAATAATTCTATACCTTCCAAAATGTGGATTTAAAATAGGATTTCTGAAGAGAGAAGTCCAGGTAAGGCTGCTGAGGCCAAATGGCCCTAAGGTTGAAGGACTGAAGGCTGGAGACACGGATGGCACAGCCAATGTTGAAAGAGGCATTGACCTCCATGTGGGATCTAGGAGGGGAGAATGACTCAGTGGAACATCCAAAAATAGACCAAGTGGGTGCGTTAAGGAGATTCCTGGAACAGTCCCCAGAATTTCATTTTTTTCACGTTTCCTCCACTTTGCCCTTCTGTTTTGGAACCAGACCTTCAATAAGAAATTATAAAGGCATTAGCTGAACTTACTCTGCAGTCTGTCTTAGCAGCTACTACTGCATGCAGTGATACAGGTGGCAAAATATTTACTGTTAAACCAAACCCCACTTCTTTAATATTAAAGATCCATTCATAAATGCCTTAGTGGGTTTATTAAGAAATAAATCAGTTATAAATATTGTAAATTTGACTACTCTCTAGCTCTGACTGAATAGTCCCATATGTTTTAAAGACATTGTAATGCATAAACCTATCACCTGAGAACTCATGATCAGTTATGAAAAATGATCATTCTTCCTTTCGTAAGCTATTTATTGAAAATTAAGTTTCAACAAAGCCATTCAAGAGGTGGCTATTTCTGTACATATACCTCAGGAAGCAACTTAATCATGACTGTAAGAGTAACTAGGCCAAATATATGGTGTGTGCTTTTTATCTTGATAGCTAGACAATACATTTTTATACAGAGGATTCTAAAATGAGAAACTTTTGTTATCTACCATGCACGCAAACAGCATGTAGTTACATGAAAGCGATTAACCGAATTGCAGTGAAAGCCAATACTGAACTAGAAAATCTAGTAAGCAGTATTAGAACAGGGTATCAAGCTGTTCCTAAAGGGCCTTTAGCTAGTATTGGTTTTGTGTAGTAAGCCATTGAGTATATTACCTCTTCAAGCCGGACTAGTCATTATTTTAGTCCATTAAACATCTTTTAAAGACTTTAGTCAATTGAATCTACAGATCAGAAAATGGACTCTTCACACTCTTATTCTTTAGTATTCACTAAGCAGAACCTTTCAGACTCAGGATGGTAGGAGAGGGTATAGTGAAGAGCATCAGCTCTAAAACAAAGGAGAGAGGACCTAAACCAAGGATATTTAAAAATGGAGGCTGCCAAGGCTGAACACTCAACATCCGAATGTACTCAGCTGCTCAGGTCTTCTAGCCCCCTCTGCAGCAGAAGGTGGATTCTGAACTGGATCTGAAAGAAAGGCATTAGCTGTGGCCCTTAATCTCATTCATCAGTCTTGTATATAACTACTGTTCCAATTCTGCGAGCCGCTTGCAAGCGCATTCTGCGTCTAAGACTTGAATGCAGTAATCATTATTCAGTATTTAGTAGAGAGTGGTAACACAAGGAACAAGAGTCGCTGGAAAGACAAACTTCTGTCCTGTACAGAATTATGACTTTCTGGAATTTACTTCTGATTTAGGACAAAGGTAAACTTGAAATATTAAGGTCTTTTACCATACAATGTAGATAACTTCATAATATGAATCTAGCTAAGTCAGTCAAACTAAAGTCGTAAAATTAAATCGCAGAAATCTAAGTCTCAAAAAAATTATAACAGATGCTAAAAATAGTTATTCCTTTTGTATTAGTACTTCTGAAATCATGAAATTCTATCAAAAATCTCTATTATGACAAAATCTTTGGATGCAGAAGTTTCATAGGTGCATGATTTTTTTAATCATCCTTTTTTGAATCTGTAATTGTATTTTGGCCAAAAATGTTTTCAAAGACTCTTACATTTCTATTGTGTAGCATCTAAAAACCAGGTTTTAGGGGTTTCCAGCTTCACCGCTTGCTTTAATCTCTTGCCATATAACCGCTTCCAGTGATGTGACTTACCTTGAGGTGCTTCAAGAACACTAAGTGCATTTGGAAGGAAAGCCCTGCACGCACGAGGGTGCTGGTACCCAAACCAGGAGGCTGTAGCGTGCCACAGCCTTGCTGGCCTGAGTTTGATGGTGTTCCAGTATATGTCAGTAACAGTGTGCTTTTTCAAAGCACTCGCTATGGGATTCTCAGGAGCCAGATGAAGAATTACTACTCTAGTCCTTTCATTGCATATATTATCTCTACTCTGGGAAGCTGCTGTCCTTCTGGAGGGGGGATTCATACACCTCCGGTTACGTTTGTAACGCAAAATTGTCACACTGTACAGGCAGTCAGCAGAGGGAGGTAGCCTTAGAAGAAAAGTCAGAACATCAAAATTTTGAAGTTGGTACTTAAAATTCTTGAGTGCTCTGACTCATTCTTCAGCCATTTCCCCGGCAACCACAAGCTTTAAATGATCGGATGTCTTACAAAATATCTGAACCAGCGAAGCACCAGTCGGTTATGCCTGCGTGACTGTGAGGACCAGGCACTTGGGCTGTATTAGTCCAAGACGGGGGTCTAGGAAGAAAAACCAACTCAGTTACTGGGATCAGATGACTTTAAATTGCTGTTAACCAGTAATCCCACACAATTCTAAGTGGAGGTTAGCTGCGATCTCACGGAAGACCACCAACTCAAAGGTGTTAGGGTTTTCTATGAAAATAAAATCCAACTAAAAAGGCAGTGAAGTGTCTTACACTGCAGATATGCAGATAAAGCCTTTCCTAAAAACAATAAAACAAATGCTGTAAATGTATTAACTTCCTTGCTAAATCTTAGCATTGTTCTTCAATCTGTTCTTCATCAAGAAGCCTAACATGAAATGAGATGCTTTTCTGCTTTCTCTGTTCTAAAATGAATACATTTGATCACTCAGACATGCCCTCTGACTGCAAAATAACTTTTTTAATGTTACAGGTGATTTTGGGTTTACAACTAAATGGATTTAGTCATCTCTCAGATTTTGTATTTATCAAACTGGAAGGAAATGCCAGCATAGCTAGCTAATAACTATCTTTAGAAAAAAGCTGGCTTTCAGTTTGTTACAGGTACAAACTGATCACTGCAAGTGATGAAAGGAGCAAAGGCATGCCTCCTACCTTACACTGACATGACAAACAGCTTTCAAAATCTAGTGCGTACATTATAGTCATTAACATTCAGATTAGTCATCTTGAACTTTTGCTAAGCAGTTTTCCTTTGCTTCCATTAAAGGCTTAACTTGCCTTTACTCTATTTTCAGACACATTTGAAGTGCCGAACTAAACAAAACAGAAACTGCTATACCAGTTTTAAGATTTTTATGGTATGATTGTAAGCGCCTAAGATACTTTGGAAAAAATGCATTACTTAATACACCGAGATGAGTTTTAAACCATCAAGTTTGAATTGTATGCTAAATATTACCCAGATTATTTTTGTAATTACTAGCACCACAGATATCTGACAAAAGAGATTTAGGTCTTTTTAAAAGTTAGGCATGTAAAACTTGATAGCTTTCTTGCTGTAATTTTCTTTAAAAATGTATCCTATTTAATTGATGTAGTAGCTAACAGCGATAAAAAGACACATAAATGTGACTGTATCATGCTTCTGCTGTAGCTGAACACAGGATTGCTATCAGAAAATGTGACAAGGATGCTTAGATCAGTTATATTTGTAAAGTAATGTTTTAACACTGGTGCAGCTTATGGTACTGAAATACCCAAATAATGTTTCACTCATATTAAGAAAATAAAATATTCCTTTAACTTTTTCTTATTTACCTCCCACCCTAACAATATGGATTATGAGAAGTGGAATGGCAACAACAGATGGGAATGCTACTGAAGAGCATCTCAAGATGGCTTCAGATTATGAAGACATTTTGCAGACTCTCAGACCACCCCCCTTTCCCAAGGTAAGGAAGAATACAAAGGTTCTTGCTGCCATCTCCCTTCCTCTATACAAGCAAGTAACGGGGGCTGGGTAAGGGGGATCTCTTTGAAGTGGTGCTGAAATAAGAATATGTTCACGAGCAATTTTTTTTTCTTATTTGTTCATTTTCATGTAAGACCCAAAATGCAAGAGTGAGGGACAGTGTAGTGGCTGGTACCCATTTCAGCTGGCTGACTGAAGTCTTTGCAGAGAAGCAGGCCTCAATTTGAAAACACAGAGGCGAAGAAATGGTCTGATTGCATTTGGTAAGATTCGTTTCCTGGGTTTACACGTGAGTAAACAAAGATTTGACTTTTCATGTCAGCTGGTTTAGCCAGGTACCATGGGAGAGGTACGGAAGTCTTCATTTCACACGGGACACCGTACAGAGCAACTGTGGGTGTGGGCACATGAGGCAAGCTATTTGGAAATTAAGATAGCTTGTTAAGTATGGTACATCACCATCTACACAGCAGCTGTTCCTACCCATCCTCTTCCCTCCAGGCTAAGTCGTCCCCCATCTACCACAGGACAAGAGCACGTGCACCAGCAGAGGCATCGTGTGCTCAATTTCACCCTAAGCAGACCGGGCTGATCGTGTGCTCGTGCCCAGGAGACTTGCGTTAAGATCTGACAAGGAGTAAGGAAGCGCAGGGAACAGCTCTCTGCTGTTCCTTCCCTCCAGTGGGGATACATCAGCTCTGCTATTTCACCTGTTAATTCCTTTTTGACTCCATCAAACCTAAACATTTCCATTTCTTTTAGATGAGTCATTATGAGAAGCGTTCCTCTTTGCCATCTACCATTCCTTGGCAGGCCAAGTGGGCTACAGAGCAAGCACCCTGCAGGGCGAATGTGACAGTAACAGGTAAGTTAACAGCTTTGCACCCAGGTCCTTTACACTGGTAGATGCCATCTGTAATGGCCAGGTATTGCGGTATTTCAGTGACTAGAGGTTTTAGTGATTGTCAGTGGTAGGGAGAGGAGAGGGCAAATAATTTCCTTCATGTCCACAAACGAGAGATGAAAAGTACATCCAGCTATTCTCAGACGAGTCGATTATGAGGACTGTTTGTACTTCTAAGGCTTTTTCTGAAGATGGTGCATACCAAAACAAAAAGCTACAAAACATACAGCTTTACAGACACCAGCTAGTGTGAACCGTGGCAGATCCGGTGACTGAAGCAATGACAACATAAGCCAGGATCTGGCCCCAGCAGAGGCGAAGCTCTGCAGGAGGCAGCGGGGCTGTCGCAGGGAACTGCACGAGCTCACAGGCCTTCGCGAGTCTCCACACCCCCAGAGCCGCACCGGAACGGTACTCCCCTCCGAATCTGATACACAGCACCCAACAAATCTACTACAATTGTCTTTTGGAGCTAAAAAATACTTTGAAAGCCTTCACACATCTTGAAACTTTTTTTTTTTTTAAAAAAGCTAGTGTTTCTTTATAAGAAGGGATTTCTAGCTTATAGAAGAGGTGAATCTAAAGCAACTGGTTGTTAGAGGCATTGTTGAGTATGAGTGCGCGGAGTCAGGACAAGCCACTAGGGCCACTTGTAGTTTGACAACACGATGAGCGCCTGCTCCTGCATGCACAGGTTCTACCAGTGTTCCCGTTATCGCATCCCAGCCAGGCCATAAACTTCTCCCGGACAGTGCCTGAATGCCATATGGATGTCAAATTGATCTTTTATTTCTTTTAACGAGTCACTTAAAAGCGTGACTGTTTAAGTGAGCTAAGTTAGAGCAAGAAAAGGGTGCGGGCTTCCCTGAAATAGCTAAATAACCCAGGATGCCCCACAGAACCCCTGTATCGCTGTAAACCAACTGCTTTGTTTAATACTGGGGTTTTTTTTATAGTCAAAACCCAGGAGCCGGCACCTGCCTTCTGACCCGCCAGGACGGCAGCAAATGCGAGTGTGGAGCGCGATCCGGGAACGTTCCCAAGCCGCCGTTTGTGTTCCCGTCGCTGAGGTAACTTCCCAGTTCCCCCGTATTTTAAGGACTAAGCGAAGCGGACGGCACGCCCCCGCCCCCGTCAGCCGTCCGTGTTTCCCCTCCCCGCCCCGGTACCGACCCCTCTCCCGGCGGAGGGCGGGGGACCAAGCGTTCTTG
>VZSF01010652.1:16299-103264 GCA_013398295.1 Chionis minor | reverse complement strand
CCCGGCCCAGGATGCTGTCGATGAAGTAGGAGGTGAGGAGGTGCAGCGCCGGCGGGGCGGCGGGGGGCGCGCTCTGCATGGCGGCGAGCCGGCGGCGGGCAGGGCCCCCGCGCCGCGCCGGGTTTTATTGGGGCGGGCAGCGCCCGGCTCCGCGCCCCGGCATTAGCATTTCATTAACGCGCTGGCGTCAAGGCCGGGGGTGGGAGGTGCCGGGCCCGCGGCGGCCTCCCCCGGGCGGACGGACGGACGGACAGACAGACAGACAGACGGACAGGGAGCCGCCCGGTCGGGGTTGCCCCGAGGCGGGTCCTGCCCTTGCGCCGAAACCGCCCGCTTAAACCCGCTCCCGGCGGCAACTTTTTTAAAGGCTCCTTCGAGGGTTTGCGCGGGTTTGGAGCGGCTGCGCTGAAGTTGCGCCGGTGCCCGGCGGGGTGCGGGGGAGCCTCGCCCCGCTCGCCCGGAGCTGTGGGTGCGGAGCCGGGGCTGGCGGTCACCCCCTGCGCTCCTGCCGCTGCCCGAGCTGAAGGGTGCGGGGGCGGGGGGGGCTCGCTGGCCTGCGCGGGAGGAGGAGGGTCACCAGGCTTCTGCTGAAGTTCAACTTGTTGAATTCAGCTTTTTAAGACTGACCTCGCAAAGCGAGCACAGGGAAAACACGCAAAACCGTGCGAGATTGAGCCTTTTTTCCCCTGGAGATCTTTAATTCTGCTCCTGCTCGAATTCTGTTCTTGGTGCTGTTACAGCAATGATTTCTCAACAGGAGGTCGGGAAACTCTTTCCTACACGGAGGGACTCCAGCAGTTCTGTCATCTTGCTATGGTGTCCTGCTAGAGACTGATACAAACTAGTTGGCAAAATTACTTGATCCTGAGGTCTAGATTTTGGGTGATGAGACTAAAATACCAGTTTCTAGAGAGTCTTACAGAGAGCACAGCAGAAAAGGGTGTGGAAAAAAAAATTATCCAGAACCCAGTGGCTGAAAGTTGAAGACAGACAGAGTTAGATTGGAAATGAGGTATAGATTTAAAAATGTGTGTGCTTATAACTAAACTTTGAAAAAGTGTAGCTGCTGAATGAAGTTCTGGGTTCTCTGTCTGTCTTTGCACCAAGGCTGGGTGGTTTACAGCTAAACTGGCTTTCAGCTAAAGACATAAAGGCTGTCAGTGAGGAGATGCTTCCTGAATCTGTGACCTACCTTATACTGAATATATATATATATTCAGTGTGTATATATATATATACTGAATAATATATATTCTGGCTGAATAATCTTTTGGTTGCTTCTGGCATTGGTAGCTTACAAACAAAGTCCTGTTACCTCACTGGGGCTGTGTGAGTGCTTTAGTGCTTCTGTCTTTGGTTACTGACAGACCTTCTTGCTGTCTCACTGCTCTGCCGCAAGGTTTTTCAGTGACTCAACCTTCAACTTTGTTCCTTTTGCTATGAAAATTGTTTGGCCTGAAGCAATATCTTCATGAACCCACTCTTGAAGCACCTTCCCTGAGAAGCTTTGAGAAGGCACTTACCAATGCTAACTCTGGAAAAAGGCTGCCTTTATGAGATGACGACAATATTTAAGGGTAGCATTTACCGAAAGTGGGTTTTTTTTATAGGGTTTTCTTGACCTTTCCCAGATTCTTCTCCTTTTCAGATCCTGACCCTCAGCTTCAAACCTCAGACTGCCTTTTCTCTTTGGCTTTGTAAGCTCCTACTTACGTTTGTAGAAGCATGTCATCAGAGGAGAACTCAGTTTGCAGAGCCATATAATAGTGGTAAGTGCTGAGCGAAGCACAGGATGGGAGAGAGAGGCCGTGTAACAGAACTCCTGCATCCCTGCACGTGGCTGAAGTTTTCAGCTGGGGCTATTTTAGGGGAATGGGGTTTGGAAGTCATCTTCCCTTTTCAAGACGTGCATGGAAAACACAAGGTCCATCTGCAGCCTCTTGGAGGGGCTGGGAGCTGGGCGGGTGCATCCCTTAAACTCAGAATGGAGAGAGAAAACCTTTAGTCTTTTCCATCTGCCATGAGTTTACCTCACGTACTGCAGGAAATCAGCATACTCTGTGTTATGGACAAAGGCTTCCTGCTGCATAAATGCCCTGGGTGCTGTGGGCCTTTGGCTGGGAGAACTCAACACTGTTTAACACAGAAGAGCTTATGTTAAATATATGGGTTTTTTCCATGCAGCTCAAACAAAATGAAATACTTAATTTCTCCATGTTCACATGCAGTCAGGGGTGTGTTTCCTATGGTTTTCAGTGACTGTATTCCATAAATTTGCTTTTACTAACGGGTAACCAGGATGTGTGTGTTGTAAGTAGCGGGAGTATTGTGCATGCATTGTCTTTGCCTTTTGGGGGTGACTGTAAGTCGCTCTGGTCCACAGAGAGGCTGAAAAATCTGCTGTCTGAATCACATCCCTAGTGTTTTTGCTAGGTGCAAAAGCTTTTGAAGTTGGATCCCAGGACATTTCTTCAGTTGCTCCATTTGCTCCTGAGCTGTTTGTTGCTAAATGATTCTGAATCATTGGTAAAGGTAGGTGTGTTTTGAGCTTCAAAAGTGTTAGCTTTTACTGTAAGAAATGAACATTTGGGAATTATAAAAAAATTAAAGTAGACAAACTTAGCATTTTAAAATGGTATATTTTTCAGAGTATGCACAGTCACCTGCAATAATGGAGGAATGCACTTCAGTTACAATGGATAGTGGAAAAAATTTCCTAGTGTATTATAGGAGTATTGGGATGTGGTCTGGGAGTAGTACAGTGCAGAGGTCATAGGCCAGTCCTGCACAAGTCTAGGTTAAATCACTAAAATTGACTAGCTGTGCTGTCTTTTAAAGAATGACATGGGAGGGGGATGTGTGTGGCTGTCTATTCTATGCTTCTTGACCAAGTGGACCTTTTTTCTTTCCTCTGCTCTTCCTTATGTGCTTCCAAGAATTCTCTAGACACATTTTTTTCTAACAATCTCTCTGACAGTTCAACATCTTAGGTCACTGCTGTTGGTTTTTTCTGCTTGCAATTGTATTTTTAGCAGCTTTTGGCTTCACATACTGAGGAACTGACCTGTGTTCAGAGGCTTAGGGACTCATTTGTGGTGGAAAGAACAGTGGTTCTATGCATACTATGGACCAAATGTCTATAATACAGTTTCTTTCAATTCTAGGAAACAGGATTTGAGCGCTTTAATTTCCTCTGGCCACAAGAAGCTTTGTCAGAACCTTATTGAGGAATCTGGTGGTTGTAGAATACCCTGTGATGTGCTTCCTTCCCAGGTTATACTCACTCACATATCTTTGCTCAGAGGAGCCTCTGAGTCTTGGAGAGCAGGCCCCAGAACTCCAATGAGATCTCCCAGAGCCAAAAGTGACAACGTTTTGTTACTTTTGTGTTCCACATAAACCAAATACAAGAACAACCTGAACAGCAGACAAAGCACCATTATGCCCTTGCTAGTTGTTCAGTAGCAGCCGTCTGACACTGGCTGAGTTTTGCAAAAAGTATTTTCTGGCATCACTCGTAGCAGAGCTGCCTATTAGGAAGCTGGTTTTCTTTCTACAGTTGTATTACTGGTGTTTCCTCAGTTGAAACTGAGATAACAATATTTTTTTTTTTAATCAGAAAATGTCTGGATGAGAAGGTCAGTCCTATTTTGTGTTTTTGCACATCACTCCAAGATGCTTCATTCTAATTAGTTGGCAGTTTCCTGGCACTCTTCCTATTTTGTTATTAAATGAATAATGTTACACCTGGAAATTCTGAAGGATTAATACATTGCAACCATTATTTTTAGGATACAGTGTAGTTTTCCTTTAATCTTGTATTGGGTTTGTGAGGCAAGGGTTTGGTAGCGGGGGGTCTACAGAGGTGGATTCTGTGAGAGGATGCCCGAAGCTTCCCCCGTGTCCGACAGAGCCAATGCCAGCCGCCTCCAAGACAGACCCGCCAATGGCCAAGGCTGAGCCCATCAGCAACGGTGGTAGTGCCTCAGGGATAACGTATTTAAGAAGGGTGGGGGAGAAACTGTGGTGGAACAGCAACGGACAGAGGAATATGTGAGAGGAACAACTCTGCAGACACTGAGGTCAGTGCAGAAGGAGAGGGAGGAGGTGCTCCAGGCACTGGAGCAGAGATTCCCCTGCAGCCCGTGGTGAAGACCATGGTGAGGCAGGCTGTCCCCCTGCAGCCCATGGAGGACCCCACGCTAGAGTAGGTGGATGCCCAAAGGAGGCTGTGACCCCATGGAGAGCACACGCTGGACCAGGCTCCCGGCAGGACCTGCGGCCCCGTGGAGAGAGGAGCCCACGCTGGAGCAGGTTTGCTGGCAGGACTTGTGACCCAGCGGGGTACCCTCGCTGGAGCAGTCTGTTCCTGAAGGACTGCACCCGGTGGAAGGAACCCATGGTGGAGCAGTTTGTGAAGAACTGCAACCCATGGAAAGGACTCAAGTTGGAGAAGTTTGTGGAGGACTGTCTTCTGTGAAAGGGACCCCATGCTGGAGCAGGGGAAGAGTGTGAGGAGTTCCCCTGAGGAGGAAGGAGCAGCAGAGACAATGTGTGATGAACTGACTGCAACCCCCATTCCCTGCGCTGCTCAGGAGGAGGAGGTAGAGGATTTGGGAGTGAAGTTGAGCCTGGGAAGAAGGGGAGGGGTGGGGGAAGGTGTTTTAACATTTGATTTTATTTTCTCATTACCCAGCTCTGATTGGATTGGCAATAAATTAAACTAATTTCACCAAGTTGAGTCTATTTTGCCTGTGACAGTAACTGGTGGGTGATCTCTCCCTGTTGACCCACGAGCCTTTCGTTATATGTTCTCTCTCCTGTTCAGCTGAGGAGGGGAGTGATAGAGCAGCTTCGATGGGTACCTGGTGTCAAGCCAGGGTCAACCCACTACAATGACTTTTTTGGCACCCAATGTGGTGCCCAAAAAATGGGACTCATTTCTAAAATAACTTCATAAACTCCTGGGCAAAGAAACATGGCACTGTGTGGATGTATCACATTCCCTATTGCCCACAAGCCTCTGGAGAGTCTGAGAGATACAGTGGACTGTTAAAGACTATGTTGAAAGCATTAGGCAATGGGGCATGGAGTACTGGAATATAAATTTAGCAGATAAATTTAACTTGGCTGGTTAACACCAGAGGATCCGCTAACTGTCCTGATCCTGCTCAGACAAAACCCCTATGTACTGTGGGAGGAGATGAGGTCCCCGTAGGGAAGTGGCTGGAGAAGGTGGTGAGGATTGCTCCTCCCATGGGAAAAGGTGAACCCATTCGTGGTATTGACTTTGCTCAAGGACATGAGTGTACTTGATGAGAAATGCAGAAGGATGGGGAGACCTGGTGTGTGCCTGAAGGAGTTTTAACCTTGAGGGGAAAAACAATCTGTGATGTGAGTTGTATGTTGTAGGAAGTAATGTAGCAGGAATGACCTGAGCTGACCAAGAGTGAGTTTCACAAGGAACTGGATTAGTGCAACCGTGACCCAAACGAGGCTGGTGTTGGCGCCCAACAACTGAACATACTACTTGTGTCCTGGGCACCCATCTTGACAGATGGGGCCAAGGTCATAGCCTGTTCTTAGAACACTTGGAGGAGTGGAGGAAGGCCATGGAATGGGAGAATAATGTCTACCTATTAAAGGACAGGGGATAGCAGTTAATGAGAATGTATAAATCCATACGTTGGATATAAAGATGGTTTAAGTATGTAGTATAAGTTATAACTGTTGGTAAGAAGGGATTTCAGTAATGAGAATTAAATACAGTGGGATGGTTAGAAGATATATGTATATGTACTAAATTATCTGGGACCTGAGCATGTTGCAAATGGTATGGAATAAGGGGTGGAGTTTGTATTGGGTCTGGCTGAGATGGAGCTAATTTTCCCCATTGTAGCCCTCATAGTGCTACGCTTTGTATTGGTAGCTAGGAAGGTGTTGATAACACACCAGTGTTTTGCCGGCTGCTGAGCAGTGCTGATGCAGCATCAGGGCTGTCTCACCAACATTCCCTCCTCTGCCCAAAGACCAGTAGGCTGGGGGTGGGCAAGATCTTGGGAGGAGGACGTAGTGAGGACAGCTGACCCACACTGACCAAAGGGATATTCCATATCTGTCTGCTCATGCCATGATGTCTACTCAGCAATATAACTAAGAGAAAGGAGGAGGAGAGGGGGGCATTTGTTAGGACATTTGTCTTCTGGAGCAACCACTACATGTACTGAAACTCTGCTTCCTAGGAAGTGGCTGGACATCGCCTGCTGATCGGAAGTAGGGAATAGATCTTGTTTTCCTTTGTTTCCATGTGTGGCCTTTGCTTTTGTTTTATTAAACCAGCTTTATCTTGACCCATGAGTTTTTTCTGTCTTAACTTTCTCTCCCTGCTGTCCTGCTGAGGAGGGGAATGATAGAGTGGCTTGGTGGGCACCTGGTGTCCAGCCAAGGTCAACCCTTCACACATCTGTATTTTTTGGATGTCCTCAGGCAAGTTACATTTACACTACTGACTGGACTTTTGACTTGGTATTTTGGAGTTGTATTGTGTCTTGTCACAAGCTGGACAACCTGTGTTGTAGCTGCTGCCTAGTGCCATTGAAAAATGCCCTAGAAGAGTGTGATCTAAATGACACTTTCATCATTTCACGTTTAACCAACCTTGCTGCTACTTTCTTGGTTTTCTTTGGTTCTCATACAAAGTAAAATGTGACAGATGAATCACAAAGCTCACCTTGTCCACAAACCGTTTGAAAGATGAAAGGAAGCATATGTGTATGTTTGTGGATGACAGCAGAGTTGCAACTGCAGGAGGGGGACTGGTGTTTGCTGTGCTTGAAATGTTTGTTAGTTTGTTTTAAGGGCACACTGATTATATGCATCAGCATTCTTTATAGTGCTTAAATACATAAATGTATTTTAATGAAGTTTAATATTTAGGCTTAGAAAACAAAGCCTGTTTATATTGAAAGAAAGTTCTGAGATAAAATGTGATGAGGTTAACAGGAAAAATTTCTTGAAGAAAGTCCGAGGAGTTAGTTTGACAGCTCAGCATGGATCTTTATTTGGCTTGAAGAAAGAAGACCACTGCCTACTAGAGACTTAAGTGCAGCACTTGGATAAAGCAGAAGTGATTCTGATGAGAGCTCTGAGTAAATGTTGGTTGATGTTCTAGGAACCAGATCTTGAAAGATGCTGAACATCTTTAATGCAAATGTACTTTCCCAGGTAGTTTCATATTCTTATTAATACAATTGGTATCTCATTGTATTTCTGTTTTACACAGCTGCCTGAAGATCTGGGTGGACTTGAAGATCACCACCTTTCTTTTTATGGGTTTAGGTGTAGGTTATCTGTGGCAGTCCTGCGAATACTGGGGAACTGCAAGACTGAGTGTTGTGGGACAGAGCCGTGGTTGGCGTAGCTGTGTTCTCACAAGCCAATTGATACCTATTATACCAGCTGCACTTGAGTGCAGTAACTCTTTTGTAATGGAATCGCAGTATGCTGGTTTCCCATTTCAGTTAATAACTTTTGAAAATAATGTAAGTGCTTTTTGCTGATTAGGCATACCTGACTGCTTGGAAAAAAATGTGTGCACGATACATGGCAAATCAGCTTCCCTTTCTGCACTGCATATTCAAGAGCACAATAAAATATTAGTTGGGAAACAATAAAGAATAAGATAAGAATTGGGTTGTTGCTGGCTAAGTCTGGAGAAGCCATCGTGTTGAGATGGTGGATGCTGCTGTCACTCTGCTCATTCTGACCAACCAGCCTGGAGCAGATGCCCTTCTGTTGTGTCCCCATCCAAATCTGTTTGCAGTCTTCATTTCAGAGCCGTTCGTTTCTCCCTCTGCAGGCCTTTTATTTTATGCAAGCAAATAAACTGAGAGCCTTGGTCTTCCTTTTGTGCATTTGGTTCTTGAAGGAGGTTGCTCATGAAGGGCAGGCATGTAAGAGGTTGTAAGAGGTTCCTGTTGAAATTACATGATAAAGTATTGTGAGAGAGATCTTGAACAACCTAAACATAGTGCAGTAAGTGTTCTTTCAGCAGCTGCTGCAATGCACAGTTTCTCAGACCCTAGAGGTGAAAAGTGAAGAGCTCTTTGCTGTATGGGTACTTTTGGCAGTGCTGTTATGATATTGTAATATTTACTGGGTCTGCTAAAGCCATCTCTTTTAGGGTCACAATTACACAAGGCTTTTGTCTCTTCTGGAAGCTAAAGAATTTATGTTTTACCTTCTAAAATTGTCTAGTCTTTGCATTTATGGAGAAAAACTTAAAAACCCGGTAGAGCTAAAGGGCCCCACAAGTCCAAGGATAAATAAAAACAACTCAATATTAATTTATTTTTTCTTGGCATTCTTAAGACAGTGCTGGATAATAGATTAACAGCCCAGTTCGTATCTCTGTTTAAGGGGTCCTTTTTGACTGTTCCTGAGGGGTGTCAGTCCTCTATCATGGTTGCACGTTCCTAGAGTGAAAATTACTCTTTTTCTTTGAAATTACTTTGTATAGGGGCTAACTGCGCAGAATGTTGGACTAGACTTGGAAGACCCCGTCCCTGGTTCCTCTGCTGTCCCGCAAGGACAAATCACAGTATCTTTGTGCCTCATTTATTCATACATAAAATTGGAATAGTCATACTGTCTTGTCTAAGTATTGGACTTTACTCATGAATTATCTCTGGGAAAGCTGAGTGTGGTTAAAATACTTCATAGTTGATGTTTACCATCTATGATTGTAAAATGGCTTGTACCCATGAAATATATGCTGAGCTTTTTACTTCTTTTAAGCCCTAAATATAAACATGGGTTGGCTTTAAAATAAGCACAGAAAAAATCTGTTTCTGATTTTTTTTTTTTTTCTGTATATGAGTTAATCATCATGACTACTTTAGAGACGACTCTTTACCTCATGTGTTCTTCAGTGCTGTCTGAGGTCCTACAGGATTCCTTTATGCAGGTATGGAGATACCCAGTTCTTCCCGAGCACTGCAGGTATGACGAGTTCCAACTTCCTTCAGTGTTTACGGACCAGGACCAAAGTCACTAAACTTGGAAGGGTGTGAACTGTCTAGTAATGTGCAGGGAATGCTCTGTTAAAATCTCTGTGTTATCTCTACCTCGCTCTTCCACCACTGGAGTAAGTGATAGCTACTTCATCCTATGTCTTTATAACACTTTTTCCTCCTCATTTTACATGGGGAGCTGGGGTGTGGGGAGATGGAATGATGTAGGAAAGGTGGTGGGCTGTTCTGTGTGTATAAAGTAAATGCCTTATTGACTGAACTATCAGACTATTCCTTTAATGCACCCACTTCAATACACTAAAAACTTTATAGTAGGCGTAACTGTAGAAATCCATGGTGTCTGCATCTGTTCTCCTGACAAAACTGTCAGTGAAGCAGCCTATCAAGAGGCAAAAGTCTCTAGTAGTACAGGTGTGGTGTGTGGTTTTGGTTTTTTTTTTTTTGGTTTTGTTTTGTTTGTGTGCCTGTGTGCTCAAGGCTATTCCTTAACAGCGGAGAAGTTTACTGCAAAAGAGTTGTAGCTGTATGGATGTTCCTGTGCTGTTTTGTGGGTTGCTTCTCTGACTTTTTCTTGTCTTTTTAAGGATCGGAGACCCCGCATTTGGTAACGGTGATTTGGGAACTTCCTCTGCTGGATTGATTGAGGTATGCAGCCTGACTGGGTGCGGGGGGGTGGGGGGGGGTGTTATTGCACACCTTTCTGACAGCAGCTGTTCTGCTTCTGATTCATCAGGATGCAAGTGCGAGGGGAATTGGGCTTGGTCTGTGTTAGCTGAAAAGGTGAACTGCAGCACACGAGGTAACAGCAGGCACCTGGGCTCTGCCACTGGTGGTGCTGCTCTCAGTGTTGAAGGGAAATAACCATGGTCTACAGCCAAAATGACCTCTCAGCACTCCACAGGGGTACGAGAAACAAAAGGACACTTGATTGTTGTTTTAAATTGTGGAGAGTCTGTGACTTAGTTCCACAGATTGGGAACATGGAAGAGATACTGGCAGATACTTGTCACTTGGCTTCATTATTTTATGAATCAGTTCTGATCAGCAAGGCCTGTATAAAATTACTCTGTAAGTAGCTTTTTTGGAATTGGATTGGAGCGAGTTATCAAAACAAAACAACTAAGTGGTTAAGACTTGAGCTGAGCAAACCCCTCATCTGCACGTTGGAAACTAATGATGGCACAAATGCAGGCTGGATCTGAGCAAAGAGTTGGGATAGCTACAGTAAAGTAACTTTACCCAAGAGGAAGGTAAGTGTGAGGCAGAGGACTTGGATCTTCTCTCCTCTCTTCATTCTCTTTGAAAATCCACATGTGGATTTAGTCCATCTTTATCCATGTAAGGATATTTAACGTGCTGTGTTTGATACCAGTGGTAATGGTGTAGTTAGAACTGGTATAGATTGAAAGTCAATGGGCTTAAGCACCTGCTTGATTAATCTGCTGGAATGGGATATTAGCTGTTGCTTTTAGCAGTGGTGTCTTAATGTTTCGGCAGCAACCTGTAACTGACTGGATTTAAGTTTAATTTCTAATTATTATAAATATTCAGTTTCATAACAGTACAACGTAAAAAGAGTTTTGATGGTTGTGGGAGAGGTTGGTAGAGGTGAGGGGAGAGACGGAGAAGGAAGGAATGACCAGGGTCACCCTCCTATGCAAAGAGCTTTTTCCCTCTTTGTGGTTGTGTGTGCTGCAGAAGAGGAGGTTTAGGGGTGTTTTTTTTAGGGAGCTGTTTTCTGATAGTGTTTTGATTAGAAATCGCCATACACTGCAGTTAAGAGCAGTATGTGCAGTTGGAAGGGTGTAGTTTTCCACATCTGTCCCCTGACCCCACGTGCATATCCTATATGGTTGGAAATGCTTATCAATTTCTTGCAAGTATCCTAGTCACGCTGCTGTGATGAAGCTGTTGGTTTCTTTCCATCAGGCTTGTCTTGATTTTACCAGGCTGTGGCATCACTCTGTGCGTCTCTTCCTCTGGTGAGTTCTGCAGCATCTGCTAGGGTTGAAGAGAGCTCTGCACAGTGAGAAGGTGAGGCAGCAGCTTTCTCAAACAGAAAAAAAAAAAAAAAGACCCTTTTAATTTTCTGAGGACCTGTCTGTTGTATAAAAGCACTGTAAACTCCTAGCCTGAATTTAGTCATGGGTAATGACAAAATCAACCTGCTTACTTGTACCTTTTCTTTGGAATGGAGACTTTAAGGAACGCGAACTTTTTGCTCCCTCTTGTGGTAGATGTAGGAATGTGAAAACAGTTTTAGAAAAAACTAACTGTGACACTGAGGGAAGCTGAGTGTCTTATGTTTTTCCGTACCATCTTGTGACAGAATTAAATGAGAGTTTTGACATTATCTAAATTGGTATGAAAGTAGAAGGTTTTCAGAGACCAGAACACAGCCCTGAAGGAAATAGCTTTTTAAAGCAAGGCTGAATACTATAATGTATTGTAGCTTTCAAACAGCAAGGGAATGCAGAATGGTGAAATTCAGTTATATATATATATATGCTCGGTTATCAGTTTTTACATATGCACACGAAAGAAGAGCTTAGGGCTATTTGCATATTACTGGTTAAAGTTTTTATGCCACCTCCTGCAGATCCTTGTGCCACATGCTGTATTTTTCTCCTTTATATGTTCTGAAGTCTTCTGCAGGTTTGTAATCTGGTAGTAGAGAATGCATTCATTTTGTGCCCTGTTAGCTTTCTTGACCTAAGCGTGTACAAAACAATTAGATAGACATTTGAGATACTTATCCCATAGGTGGAAATTATCTGCATTATTACTCTAGAAATGAGAAAAGGAATAGCAATAGAAAACAAGACCCCAGATTACTGCAGGTAATCTGCTGTGTAATATGCTGGGTAATATGCTGTGTAAAAATGCTGTGTTTTCTTGCACTTCATAATACCGTTTTTGATAATGCTTTTTTTCTGGAAATGTTTATGCACTTACAGAGGAATTGACTTTTCTTCTTTGTAGTGGAGCAGTATGCAATGTCGTCTGTGGGGCCAGAAGCCTGGTTTGAAGGGGACTTTGCAGTGCGTAGTAAGCTTCATGTCTTTCCAATGGGCTGCGGTGTTATTGCATGCATGCATTATTGTGTGAGCGTCCAGAGCCCCCAGGACCCTCAGGTACTCTGCAGTAATGAACTGGTACTAATCTTGGAGATACTGAGAGGCAAGTGAGGAACATCAGACAGGTGAGCAGTTATGTAGTGGTTATAGCTGATGACTTGTTTTACCCAGTTATAACAAAAGAGAGACAGGTCTAATGGGTATATACAGAACCTAATAAAATAGAATTACTGCCTTTTGGCCCAATAATAGTTTAAGGGTTAAGCAATGATGGTATCACTACTAACTTTTTCACCTAATTAAAAAAATTGTGCGGCCCTGTTTGGTAGGGGATTTCCCTTAATGTCAGATGTTTGCAGTGTTCAAATGTTAGGTCCAGGGTATGAAAACATGTTTCGAGTGGAACAGCTGCCTGTTGGGGAAGTGTTTTGGCCAGGTGGACCTGCTTGGCAGCAGCGGACTGTTTTCTTGATCCTTCTGAGTTCCAAACTTCCTATGGAGTGCTTTGAGGGAGGCATCTTGTTTGCCTGATGCTAGAACAGGGAAACCACCTTTTGCCACTGCCTAAACAGTAGTATCCCAGGCTAATAACATCCTGGAGGTTATATCATGACTTGCCATCTCTGTTGGCTGTAATTATATGCATTTAATGGCTGAAATCTCCAATATCACCAATAGTCTTGTGGACAGTATTAAGCATTGGTGTTGGCTAGATGTATCATGGTCTTGACAAGGCGGTGAAAGATTTTAACATTAATGAAATACTCTGATTTTGATGTGGTTCTCTTGGTAGTTCCAATCAAAATTGCTTTGCATTTCTCTTTGTTGTGGTTTAAAGAATTTGAGTTTGCTGCAGAATGAGTATGTGGATATCTGTAGTTTTACTTCTGGTGTAGAAAAAAAATAATCCAAGGATTTAGTTGCTTTATCTGGATTAGAAGCTGGGCTTTAGGCCCAAAGTGCTCTAAGCAATGCAAGTATTAAATGAGCCACTAGGACTTTTATTTTCCGGGAGTACAGCTGTTGTAAATGTGGAACATCCTGAACGGAAATATCTTCATGTCATGTGTCAGTCAAACATGTTATCCAGGGTGCACTTAAGCAGGTAGGTGTCTCCTCTCATATTTTTCTAAGGTGGTGTTGTTATGTTGCTGGGGATCTGCAGAGATATGGAGGTAAATATTTCAGTGGTGTAAAGTTTTGCTTAATGATGGGACATGTCTCAAAACATACATAAGATCTACTGGAGTATTGATTGCTCACGTAGCCCCCTCAAGCCCTTTCACGGCATGAGCAATGGATACTTAGATTGAGATGTGGACTACATGCAGAAGTGGTGGATGAAAGATCTCACAGGGAATTGAAGCAAGAAAACACAAGGAAAAATGTTCTATTTTTTAAAAATAAAAAATCCGATGACCCAGATTAAAGTTAAATAGTTTCCTGGGAAAAACTTGTCTCGTGGGTGCTGGAGGTGCAAGCTACTGTTTTTCTTTGTGATGCAGTTGTTCCAGCAACGGTCAGTGTTGGAATGTGTTAACTGGAAATTGAAGCCTGTGCGAAAAATTTGGTTTTTTTCCTCTTCATCCTTAAATGGCCTCAATGCTGCTAGCTCCAGGCATTTAAACCTCAGGAGAAAGGTGCCAAATGGTTACAAGAGTGGCCCGGAAAACCCTGAAATTACAATACATAACTGATAGCAGGAGTTCCTTTGTGTATGCTTTCTGGCTTGGAGCTGTTCAGGATACATATATGTGCACTGCTCTTAGTAACTGCAAGGGATATGTCTCTTTTTCCTTTTTAAAATGAAAACCTGAGATTCTGATGGGACCATGTGAGTCTAGTAATTGGGTCTTTAAAACAGGCCCATGAAACAGTGCAGCACTTGTGGTGAGTTATGGAAGGGCTGACAATGCTTTAAAAAACTGCTCTGTCTTGACTCTCGCTGCCTGTTTCCTCGTGAACCTTTATGTGTACTGCACTCCTTCCTGGTACGGACAATAACGTGATTTTTGTCCCAAAAGCAGCCCTGTAAAAGGGGAGGGTGTTGTAATTACAGAGAAATGAAGCAGAGATTTATTTTTACATTAACCTGCAACATAAATATCTTTTATCCTGTTAGGCTGTTTCACAGTCCTCATTAATGGACTAAACTTGCTAGTTTGTCACTTTATCATGTTGATAGAGCTGTTAAATGAAAACCTGAGAGATCAGACAATTTAGTCCTGTGGCCAGTGGCAGCTTTTCACAGCAGTGATTTCTAGCTGGGTTGTATGTGCCAAATGTCCAGGCAGCTTGTGCTTATCAGCATCCATTATACTTTTTGTTGACTCAAACCATTAATAACCTGTCAGATTAGGTAATTAGGCTGTCTCTAGTAGCCAGGGGAAATTGTTTTTCCCTAACTGATGGTATGGGTTGTGCAGTTGTGCAGATAAGCACTTGGTCAAACAGCAGTTCAGGCGATTTTTAACTGGCCTTGCTGATGAATGCAGAAGTAGTGCCGAGACACAAGGGGCAGATAACAGAAAGACAGGCACTAAGAAAAATAACTTGCCCCTTTCAGAACTCTCTCCAAATAAGACACTGATTATGGCTCTGATTCTGCAAATCTGCTGTGTGTAGGAGCAACCTTGTTAATTTCAATGCTGTGATGGTTTTATAAACATTGCTTCATTCTCCTGAATTAAAACTCATCCCACACATGGGGAAATTAAAGAGAATTAATCTCTAGGAGGTATCATTTTACCTCTACGAGTGAAGCTGGCTTCTGCTAGTACCCACTGCTGCTCTGAGATTCGATTTGTGCAGTGACCTTTTCTCTTTGGCACTGATGGAGTCTGTTGTGCCCAGGAAATGCTTCAGTGGTTAGCAGATGCAGGAAAAGTTCTGTTTATTCCATTGAAGCTGGGATCCCAATTCTTAAGTGAACGACATCTACCTATTTCTAGGAGCAATCAATCTTCAGTGTGAAAAGGCTGAGTGTTGTGGCAGCATCCATCAAACAGATGTGTCATTTCAGTTATGTGAAGACTTTCTGTCGAAATAGACAAGAAAATGAATTTTCCTGAAAAGCCATTTGGGTTCCCCATGATTAAGGGCTTAAGTTCTCAAAGCTTACTTTCTTTATTTGAGCCAACTGATAAGCTGGGTGCAAGAGTTGCAGAGGCTACTTTATTCTGCAAGATTGGTAAGGTGAATGAAATCCTCCACAGAAAGGCATTTTAAGAGAGAATCCAACTGTATCCCCCCGTCAAAAACATACTTGCTCGTCTGAATTGGAATGATGTTTGGGAGGGAAGCAAGCCAGCACACAAATCGTGATTCCCCAGACCTGATTGTACCGATGCTGACAGATTCCCACGAAGGGCTGTGAGATGGCAGCAGCAACGTGTGCTCAGCTGCCCACTCCGATCAACTCACAGTGACACCGAGTGGATTAGTTGTGCTTGGGTCCAGGGGAGGCCCAGGAGGTGGAGGGACAGAGGGCTGGCATGACCTCTGCACATGTAAATGTCACAGTGAATGTCTTGAGAGAGAGAAATGACTTGGTTTTGGCTGAAACCCACTTAGGCATGCCCTTCCCGCACCCGAGGGAGCGGAGCGGAGTGAACCTGCTAGCCAGCCTGCCTCTGTTGAGCATGGTGCCTTGAGTCCACATGCATTACAGAGATTTGTAGCCAGGGGTCTGCCGTCCTGTGTCAGCTGAATGACCACTGAGATATATGTGGCATAAACCTAACCACCCCGAAGTCAAAATACTTCCTGACAGGCCAGCCCTGCCCAGGGTATATAGTACAGGAGAAGGAAAGCTCACTCCTCCAGTGGGAAGTCCCTGAAAATGGAGTGTCTCACCAGTGGGTTTTCCTAGTTCCCTGATGCCTCCCTGGGAGATGTCTGCAGGGCATCAGCGAGGCTGAGGGTAGGGCTGGTCCTTGCCTTGCAGGTGGAGTGTACGGACTCTAAGAGGAGCCAAGTGTTTCCTGCTCAGCTGGTGGCATATGCCTCTGTGCCCAGGGAATTCCCTGCTTTTTCAGTTTTCTGCAGCCCCTGCTGGGATGACAGAGGTCTCACTTTTAAATGTGACTGAAGAAATTTTGCTGAACTTCTGGCTGATAAAAATAAGAGAGGTCTTTAAACTTTCTCCTTTTGATTTACTGTCTGAACTTCTTTGGTTGGGGGCTCCAATGCAGCATCAAGCATTTACTGTGGGTTCAAGGATTTGAGACAGCTGATCTTTGGACAATGATCCATTAGAAGAAGCCAGCTATATCCATCACTCTGAGGTGACTTAAGCCACTGCTTGGTTTATGGAAGTGGCTGGATATTGAGCTTTTCACTTAAAACAAGATGGAAATCCTCTTGCTTTGAAGTTCAACAACTGGAGTTAGACTCCAGCAGTTCTTATCTTTTATTTTAGGGATGCAGTTGAATTTTCATTGAGGCTTTTCCTTGATGTAGTTCAGGCTTTGAGCTAACCCAGTTCAAATGCAGCTTACATTCCAGCTTTCTTTGCTTTCCCTCCTGCCATGATTAGGTGTGTATGTTGTAGTAGTGCCAGCGCCTCCCCACCTTCAGCTAAACAAGCACAACCACACTGTTGTAACGAGCCAGTCCCCTGGGTCTGACAACGCATTAGCACTGTTCCATGGAGTGGATGGAACATCTTTCACCTTCAGGTGAGAGCTCCGTGTGGACTTAAGCAGAGTTTCGCTCTTCCTCAGGCTCCACAGGGCTGCTTCTTTTTGCTCGGGCAGGTGCCCACAGTTGTCCGAAGCCCTTCATTCCTCTCGGCCTTTGTCCTGCTCTGTCCAGTCTTTTTACACTGTGATTCTTCTGGGCTTGCTAGTAGTTGTCCTGGTCTGGAGAATTTGATCAGGTTTGTCTGGGGCAGGATTCCTGTTTCAGGGAAGCTGTAAGAAGTTTACTGGAGATACAGTGGATCTCTGATTTATTAGTAACACTGCCTGTGGCCGTTTGAGACCAATGCTTCTTCTGAGACAGTGAAAGTGCATAGAAAGGGGAGCTGAATGTAGAGAATTCCATTGCATTTAATGAAAATGTTGAATATGGGGATGTCTTCGTTCCTCAGTGAAGGAGAGATCAGCTGAATTCAGCTGACTGAATTTAACAGCCTGAGTACAACAGACTTGGTGTAGGGTAAATCTTGAGGTGTACAAAGTCGAGGACTGGCCTGAAAACTCTTACTTCCAAGGTAATGGCCGCAAATCGGACACCTATGGTTGTCAAACAGCCATAAAAGTGCAAAGCCCTCTCCAAGTCCCCTGTAATGGGAAAAGGGGAAGGAAAGAAAGAAATATTGTTAAATATTATTGGCCTGAATAGGTGCGTGCTTGATGAGTGGGGTCATTTGTTTGCCCCTCAGGGAATGGGTTCCAATAAATCAGAGTCCACTTTTTTAATATCATGGGGAAATTGAAGTTCTTAACTGTTTTAACTTCCAGGCTGGGCAACTTTTTTTCCCACAACATGAGTAGTGCTCAGAGAAATGGCAATGGGGGGGGGAGATGGCGAGAGTCACGCTGCCTGGAGGGTGGGAGCTGGAGGGATGGAGTGGGATTCCCTGTAAAACGTGCTCCCTGCTCACAGGTGGTTGCTTTCTGTAGCTCGCTAATGCCATGCCAGTATTAGTGAGCGGTAAGTTAGTACCCTGATGTTGGTACCAGGGCTTGGATGGCTAATGAGAGCTCGTTGAGGATTTCCCTGTGAATTAACCCAGCGCTGCTCTCGGCTTCCCAGTGACCGCGGGGTGTCGCCCGCCGGCCGCCGCTGCCAGCGACAGACGGGACCTCGGTGCGCCAGCTCCCTTTGCACGGTGGAGCCCCTGTGTCTCCGGAGCCTCCCCTGCTCTGCACGCAGGTTTGTCTTTCGGCAGCCTTGAAAAAACCATTACTGCTGCTGACCACCTGCTTTTTGTGATTGCAGGAGCTTTAGTCATCTCCAAAAACTTCGTTACTGTCTTCTGCAGTATCCCAGGAAAGCGGCTGAAATTAACTCGTTTCAGATATCAAATATTGATTGTAGCTAAGAGAAAAAAAGAAAAGTAAATGGACAGAGGGCAAGAAGGGAACTTCTCTTTTCTTCCCTATCTAACCAACTTGTTACTCAGTCTGTACGAACGCTATGTTGTATCTGGTTTCTACAGAAAGTCCAAGGAGGAAAAAGGCAAAAATAGTAGGATCCAGGTGTGAATCTTACATAAAATTTAACAGGACCCTATGAATAGCCCTTACAGAGGCGGCATGTCAGTCTGAGAGCATCCCAAATGGGCACCCAGCCAAACAGACACAAAGGGTAGGAAATACCAGCTGAATCCCAGAAGCATCTGGCTGTAGATAGCGTCTGTTTTCAAAAAAATCTCTGCCCATTTCAGGACACTACTTATTTTTCAAAGATGTCTGAGCAGTCAGGACCTCAGCATCCTTTTAACTTGCTGCAGGAGTCCAGGATGCTAAGGACTCATGAGCCCAGCAATTTGTGCCGATTGGTGTGAGGTCATACTTTCAGCCAGCCTTTGCTTCTCTGCAGAGATTGCATCACTTGTAGCAGAGCAGGCAATGGTTCAGTTCCTGAACCCTCACAGTTCACAGCTCTGAAATTGCTAATAAGCTGTGGGATAACAATGGAAGATTTGGTGAGGAGGAGTGGTGAATGCTGTCCATCAGTGCCAATGCCTTAAGGGAATGAAAGAAATGTCCTCCAAACGCAGCAATGCCCAGAGAAGCAACTGTGAGAAAAGAGCTTGTGCCCTACCTGCAGGAAACTGGCATGAGTTTATGAAGGATTGCAACCCATATGTTCTCCACCTTGCTAAAACGAGCCCGTGCTGTGTAGCTATCCCACGCTGTCCTCTGCACCATCAGCCACAGGTCCAGGTTCTCCTCATCTCTGTGTTATCTTTACAACTTGTGGATGTGAGGCTGGACAAAAGTCAGGTAAAAGAGAGGTAGACTGTCTGATGCAGTAGCAATCCTACAGCGCTGGTTTCAGGTCAGAACCAGACACTTTACTAGAAAGGTGCACAGAAGTGTTTAACGTGTTCCAAGATGTTTCCGTGAGGGAAATCCCAGAGAGAGGGTCAAGATACCAGTGAATTGTCACTATTTCATCTCATCTGGGAATCGGGATTTTATCTACTCTTGGATGAAGTAGGATTCTCCTGGGATGCTCATAGTCTCAGAGATGTGTATAAAACTCACTAGAGCTATTTTGGCTGTTTGTTGTTTATTTTTATTTTTTTTTCCCCTGTGCCCATTTCCAGTGTGCATTGTCAGAAACTCCTCTCAGCCTGCTGCTCAGCCAGGTCTTTTGGAGAGCTTTGGAGGAAAAGCTGAAAAAATTCTGGGGGACCTGAGATTAAGACTGAACCTAGAACCTAATTCCTGTGTGGTTAACGTAAATAAGACGTGAAAGATGGTCACTTTTTACTGCTTTAGTTTACTTTTCCTGTAGCTCCTGTTCTTGATCCCATTGGAAGCAAGACAACAGGATCAGCTGTGGCATTTCCATGACGTGATGTTCAACAAGGCCAAGTGCAGGGTCCTGCACCTGGGTTGGGGCAACCCCTGGTACCAGTACAGGCTGGGGGGCGAAGGGAGAGCAGCCCTGCTGGGATCCCCTGTAGGGTACTGGTGGATGAAAAGCTGGACATGACCCAGCAATGTGCGCTTGCAGCCCAGGTGGCCAACTGTATCCTGGGCTACATCAAAAGAAGCGTGGGCAGCAGGTTGAGGGATGTGGTTCTCCCCCTCTACTCCGCTCTGCTGAGGCCCCACCTGGAGTACTGCATCCAGCTTTGGAGCCCTCAGCACAGGAAAGACATGGACCTGTTGGAGCGGGTCCAGAGGCGGCCACAGAAATGGTCAGAGGGCTGGAGCACCTCTGCTATGAGGACAGGCTGAGAAAGCTGGGGTTGTTCAGCCTGGAGAAGAGAAGGCTCCAGGGAGACCTTATAGCAGCCTTCCAGTACTTACAGGGGACTTACAGGAAAGATGGTCACAAGCTTTTTAGCAAGGCCTGTTGCGATAGGACAAGGGGTGATGCTTTTTACATTAAAAGAGGGTAGATTCAGACTAGATATAAGGAAGAATTTTTTTTATGATGAGGGTGGTGAGACAGTGGACAAGGTTGCCCAGAGAGGTGGTAGATGCCCCATCCCTGGAAGAATTCAAGGTCAGACTGGACGAGGGTCTGAGCAAGCTGATCTAGTTGAAGATGTCCCTGCTCATTGCAGGAAGGGTTGGACCAGATGACCTTTAAAGGTCCCTTCCAACCCAAACCATTCTATGATTCCTTCCATTGCCTCATCCACAAGACAGAGCTGGAGGGGAATAGTAGGACCAGAACTTGTCACTGTGTGTTTTTAGGGAGTTGGTTTGCCACAAAGCAACTGTTAGCACTGTTGAAACATCAACAGTGCACAGAGATGTCAGAGACAAGAGTCATTGACAGACCAATAGGTTACCCATGGACCCTGTCTCCTCCTGCCTTTTACTGAGAGTGTTGTGTTGTGGGAAAAAGCACCCCACTGTAACGCATGCAGGAGCATCCTGCAGCATCTGATATCGAGTGCCAGAGTCTAATGAAGCATTGATCAACTCTTCTCTCCAGCACAACGTGCCCTTACATACTGCCATCCTGAAATTATTGATTAGCCTGGGGTCCAGCTGATCTTGTGCTGAGAACTACTTTTGTACAAAAACATCATTTCAGAGAGTCATCTTGCTCTTTGGGAACAAAAGCCACCTCACTTCCCTGGGGTTTTTTTTGGGGGGTTTTTCTGGTTTTTTTTGTACCATCTGCAGCAGCCAGGAGCGTGCAAAGCTTTGCTGATTTTGTGGGGTACCTGGATGTGTTGGACCCCAGGATGGCCCGGCACCAGTTTGGAGTGGAATCTTAATTTCTTGTTTCCTAAAACCTTCTAAAACAAAAATAATGTCAATGTTCTTGTAATATGCCCCAGCTGCTTCTTGTAGTTTCTTGATCCCTGAATGATCCTTTTGTATTGGAATGATTTACATTCTGCATAGTGAAGTTGAAAGGTGGTTTCTTTGCTTCCTTAGCCTGCCCTTGCGTAATCTTTTTTGAGAGATTACTATACCTTCCTATACCTGCGAACTTCTGATACACATTGGAGTCAGCTTCACTTGCCTCTGGTGTAAGTATAGACCTGAAATATAGTCTGTATGTAGACAGTTTTTGGTACTTATGACTTTGGGATTTTGGAACCTGTGGCTGCTGAAGATACTCTTTGTTTCCTTTTTCTTATCCCGCAAGCAATAGGTGCAGATTTTTCTGCATTGCGCTAAAATAATTTCTCCTTTGTTTATTCCTCGGCAAGACTTCAGTATAATTAATCGAGACCATGCCCAGAAAATGTTACTTGTGTTTGATATGTTGAGGCAGTAATTTATAAATGGCGTTGATGCTCACAGAATATGTGATTCGACAGGAGTCCTCCAGTGAAGACAATGGGCTTTGGACTAAGCCAGAGTATGTAACTATTTACGTGCTGACATGAGTGCTTTGACCTAGGTTGTTTCCAGTCACTTGGAGTTACAACAACATCCTTGTGTCTTACCACTTTGCTACAGATGCCCTAAAACACATCGTTCTAAGATACCACAGATACAGGCATGTCAGTTTCTGTGTGAAGCTTGTAATGCAGTTCAGTTTCTGTAAAGCTAAAAGAACATCTATAGAATGTCAGCAGGAAAAATTTATGCTTGTCTTACATGACCCCTCCTTATTTATAGCATTTTACGTGTAATTCTACACATACCTCTGTAGCTTAGTTTTGCAGTTTTCATCTTGTCAGAGACTTACACGTGCTGTTTTAGAAGCATAGAATGAAACATAATGGGAAAGGACTTATCTCTTAGTTTAGAGAGACATTTATTATCCTAGTCTATTTATATTAAATTTAATTGCATTATTACTCTCTCTTCTCTATTGATTACCTTCTCAAGTGTGTCTAACACGAGCAATTGCCATGATCTTCCAACTCACTGACATCTGAAAAAAGGGAATTCAAACAGCCTCATTTCAGGCTCTTTTTCTTAAATATATTTATGGAACTTGAGTTAATTTATCTGTAAGTAACTATGCCTGCTTGCATTGTGTATGATAATACAATGCAATGTGGTTTTCTTCACTGTAGGCAGAAAATGTGCAGCTGACAAATGAATTGGTCAGACTTGTGCAAGAAGAACAGACAATTTTGGGATTATTTCAGCTTCCAAGAGCTTCACTACAAGTATGTTATCACTTTTTCAAGATTTACCTCCCTATGCAGTTAAACAGATCTTGATAAGGCTTGTCTGTAATTCCACTTCTTAATGACTCTAATATTATACCCTGCAATCTCATTATCTATGTACCATGGTATCCAAAAGTCTTTCTATGCTTATGGAAAGTAAAAGAACAGTAATGCCAAGTATATATGCAGGTCTCATTTTACTGGGTTTTGGCTCAAGCTTTCAACATTAATGTAGTTCTTAAAATCTGGAAAAGCGTGACAAAGAATTTTACATTCTACTTTTTCGTGGATTGATGTGTCCCTATTTATTAATCCAAATGAGTTTGTTTACCCCAGTTTTAGTACAGTAAGTTCGTTATACTTAAGCAAATCCTCTAATATCGTGTCCTTGCAGGTGCAATTATTTGCAATGGGAGTATTGCTGTTGACTTGGTTGGAGGCTGGGGGATGGAGGGATGCCCTCGGAGGCAGTCACTAATCCCTCGGCTTTCTTAACAGAGAGGAGTTATAGTAGTTAAAACACATGGCACAGGGTACGTGCATGGGGACCCTCAGTCACTAAGGGGAGCTGTTTTGTAATGGAAGTGAGTTACGAAAAGGAAAAAATGGAGCTAACGTTGATGCTGAGAGAAAAACTGACTATGATCTAAATGTTAGTTTTTCTGGAAATCTGACTTACATTGAGGTCCCTTTGGTATCAGGAAGCCAGCAACCCCTTCACTCTGCAGCAAGGCAACAAGAGCTCACAGGGGCTGCGCCTGGCTTGATGAAGGCTGGGTCTCCCTGCTGTTAGTTTCACATCACTTTGGAAAAGGCTTCTGACCTGTTTCCCTTGTGAACAGTGACATGAGTTCAAGCCTGAATTTCTTCTTTGCACCTTGTCTAGACATTTATACCTGTGAACAGGGAGCGTTGAGCTGCCACCAAGAAAAAGGAGAATTCTTATTTGGAAGAATTTCATAGTCACTTTGTGCACACAAAAATGAAGACATGAAGGCTGTGGCAAAGGAGAGTCAGACCTAGAGATTGTCTTGAGCTTCATGAAAATAATCAGACAGAATCCTTCCCCATTGCAGAGTGCTGCTGCCATGTCATTGGTATGTTGTCTGTATTTATCAACTAAAGGGTTTGCCCTAGGCAGCCAAGTAGCACAGGAGGGACATGTAGGCCTCAAGCCTTGCATCTCTGCTAGTTCCCCTCCTTGTCACCCTGGGAATTATATGACCTGTCATTTTCTGTCAGCTTCTTTTCTCCTTCAGGAGCACTGAGGCGAATAACTAATTTAGCTTGTTTTAGAAAATGTCATTTTGCTATCTCGATAAATTAGCCCGGCTGCTGTATCCCTCTGATCCATCCAGGCTGCTTCACTCATAGCACCCTACGTGCCTTCTGGACTTGAATTTTTTATTATTATTTGCCTGAATGTCTTGCATTATATTTTATTTTACTTTACGTGTTTGCTTTTCTCCTTATTTGTTCACAGCTGATAACTTCAATCTTGCCAGTCATCAGTGCCTGATGTTTTAGTGTCCGTATGCCTCTAGAGCTCTTCATAGCTTTGTATCAGTCTGTATTGTCCTTCTTTTATGGCTAAGGAAAGCTCGCTTAGTGGATCATGTCCTTACCATTGAGCCCAAAACAGCGTCTGCACATGGTTGCGCACCACAGAACCTGCAAGCCACTTGTCTATGTCTGCCCTAAGAGCCTTGTGCCGTTCTTGTTTCCATCTGATTGGTTTAGTTCTCAGTGGCTTGGAAAACTGTTTTCAGCTTAGCAATATGAAGAACTTGTATCTCTGGAGATCACGATGTCGTGTTCACAATGGCCTACAGACCCCTTAGCACTGCAAAGATGCAGTGTGCAAGTCTTGACATTGCTCAAGAGGAGAAAGAGCTAAATTTTCACATGAAGATCCATGAAGACTTTGTAGACTTGCTGTTGTCCTAGAGCTTTGCTCAATGACTTTGAAGGCAGTTTAAGCAGGTGTTACCACTAAAACAGTAGCCTCCACTAGTGGAAGATGACACACAGGAGATAAGGAAGAGGGGACAGAGGAGCAGACTGAGGTACCAGATATTGAAGCCAGAAGGAAATTTATCTGTAGACAGCTTTTAATATCATCGGCACTGGTTTTGGTAACACCATTGAAAGGGTGGGAAGATGGATGGGGATTAGAAGCTAATCTCAGGGTGAGAGAATCAGTGGGTGAAACAGAAGGCTGAGGTCCTGTGAATTTAAAGCACGCGGGCTTTGGTAAATGCATGACTATTATTTGTACTGGATCTGTTCCCTGTGCTTACGGAATCAGACCCAATGGCTTCAGTGATGCACTCAATTTGGGTTGGATTTTGACCCTGCTAGTTCTGTGGGCAAGGTCAGAGAATAGCGGTACTTTTTCTGCCACGAGCTGTTCAAAGTGCATGCTTCATCCTGCAGAACCTTTTGAGGAAGGCAAGACAGCAGCCCGACTCCTGAGCGGGTAGAAACTTTGCCGAGTGTGGTTCTCTTCCCCCCACCCCCCTTATGAACTGAACATGCCTGAGACAGTAAGCATGGAATTTCATGAAAAATTTCAGGAGCCACATTTCAAAGTAGTTCTGGGTCTTAGTAAGCCTGTAAAAGACCAAAGTGTGAGCAAGGGATTGAGAAGACGGAGTGAAGATAACTATATTCAGGGAGGTGATGGCAGGTGAGGCTTATGTGGGAGGAAGAGAACAAATTCATATATAAGGATCTCTCTGACGCTTCATGGCCTGATCTGTGCTGGGTCTAAGTTTAAAGAATAAAGTTAAGATCTGAGTAGAGGGGAAGCAGATACAGGAAGCGTAGCGCATCGAGAATGTGCTACCCTGGAGGATTTCACTCAGTAGTAGGGAGTTATGGTGCAGCCAGCAGCTGACAGTTTAAAGCAAGCCAGCTAGAGGGATCGGAGCGAACTATCCCCAGAGCAGTAACTCATTAGTGTCACCAGAAAGACAGAACTGTGTAAGTTTGTCTTTCAGGTGAAAGAGATGTTATCTTCCAGCAATGAAGGGTTGTGCTGATGAAGAATTTCTGTTTTAAAAGCTCTGCTGCTGACTAAAATTAGCTGCTCTCCAGACTCAGCAATAATGGGCACCTTCTGAGGGTTTGACTATTTACACATGTAAGGCAGGCTGGGAGAGCGGGGCCAGCATCAGCCTGATTCTCCTGTTAGCCGGCAGTAAACGTTAGCTCTCCCTTGTCCCATTTATTTCTTCTCTCTGGGAGGGAGGCAGGGACCGTTCTGTCCCCAGGCAGCGGGGATGCAGAAGGCTGCAAAGAGCGCGGTGGGCTGGGTCTATGGCCAACCATCCTGGCATAACAGTAAGGTGCTTGGCTGGGGAGGTAGACACCAAAGAAGGTGGGATCACTCCCCTCTAGTTTTGCTGCCTCAGCCATAGCTGCAGTAGTTTGGAATCTGTCCTAGAGTAAAAGGAGCAGCTGTTTTCTACTTCTCCCTTTCTAGACATTTGTCTGCCTGAAAAATCACTGTGAACAGCTTAGATGAGAGTACCTTTCCTCACAGCTTGACTTTTTTGAGGAAAACTGGGGAGTTTTATACTGTAAAACTAGGTAAAACTCTAGCAAAAATTAGGGTGTTGCAGTTTTAATGTGAGCTAGTGGTCTGGGTACATGCCACAGTCTTTAACCTGACTGCCTTAGCTTACGGATTACAGACTGTATCAGCAGTCTTGAACAAAGAATTTATCTGTGGTGTAACACAGTAGTTAAAGGTTTTCACACGAGATATGAACGCGGCAATCGCCGGTCAGAGCTTTCTTTCACCTTTGTCTCTTTTCCTACATTGTCTCCAGAGGCCCTCTAGCTGCTGGGCTGGTAGCAGCTATAGTGCTTGCGCACTCAAAGGTGAGGCAAGATCCATCTGTCGGCTTTGTAAAGATGTGCTCTTACATGAGACAATTCTGAGCTTCTCTTGGCTTTGAGCATATAACATTTTCCAACTATTTTCTGTTTGGGTATGCTTTGGGTGGGATATAGAATGGGCTGAAAATTACTTACAAAATTTAGTGGAAGCTTCCTTTCTCATGTTGTATCTTTCATTAAAACTTGCAATTTTGAAGGAAAAAATAGTGAGAACAGTGAAAGTCCGTGTAGTCCGTGTCACAAATCAAGTGCAGGCTGGTAGGAAAGAGCCAATACAGAAGAATTCTGCTCATCTGAAATCTCTGAATCTGCTTTAGTCAAATAGACTGAAATATCCAGTATAGTAAACTTTCCCTTCAAGTTTCAGATGAGCAGATGAGGACTCATTTGTGCAGAGTGAAATACAGTGACTGACTATGACTGACAGTGACCAGGCAAAAGACCTAAATTCATGAGTTTATTCCTGAGGTGTTCCTTGCTAGCTAAATCCACAGTGTCGTATGCTCAGAACGTGTGTATCTCAGCTTTCAGCGTGCCAAGAATTAGGCCAATATCTGCTTGTTCTTCTCCGTGTAAGCACTTGGCACTGAATACATTGCAGTACTCCGAGCTATCCAATGTAATGGGATTTCCATAAATTTTTTTAATGTAGGCTTCAGAAGTACAATGTTTAGCTAGTACATCAAATGGATCTGACTGTTTCCCAAAGTTAAGGGCCTGAGGCTGAGCAAACAGATCATTCTTAGATGCTGTAGCATCACGCAGGGACAATGTAGCTCCAAGAGCAGTAACAGAAATGTACAAGTGGTACTGAAATGAGGTGTGAAGAAACTGGAAAATAACATAAAACCCCAATGTGCAAATTCAGACCTTATTCCTCTGATCTTACATGAGAAATGTTTATACTAGGGCTGTGTTTGATGCGTAGTGATGATGAGGCACAGTATGACGGGAGAATTGGGAGCCATGGGAAGGTTGGATGCGCGGCCACTTGTGCCTCTGTCAGGCTGTCCCCTAAGTCACTGCTGGTGCTGTTGGTATTGGCTCCAGCTTGCTTCATTCCTCCTCTGCATGGAGGTAAGGGTGTTTTTGCCCAGCGCAGACTGGTAGCATGCACAGGCCAAGTTTCTCAGTAGGGGGAAAGTGATATATTTACTAATCAAACAGAACTGATTAAAATGTGTGAAGAGCTACCCAAACTTTCTGAATAGGTTCAGCCATTTTTTGTTGTGGCCACTTTTATTGATTGGCCTTATTACAACATCTTGCCTAACTAGACAGTTCTAAAAAATATTCCACAGAGCTGATGAGTTATGACTCTTTTTGGGTGAGATGAGGTTTCAGGGATGATTTTTGTTTCATTTGCAAACATTCCTGAGCAAGGACACACACACAGAAGTTTCTCTCCTGATTGTTCATTTTGGAATTACATGCCTTGCTTTGCATTAATGAGGGTTTTCTAATCTCATATAAGCAGTCTTATTTATGGACAAGCTGTGCTCCACAGATCTTCATCATTCCTCAATGAATATAAGCAATGAGTGGAATTGGACTAAGTGACTTGCTACAGCATCTTTTTCTGCTTGTTAATAATGGTCTATCAATCATTGCTAAACAAAAGCTTATGAGATAGCTGGCTACCTTAATGTGAATGTGAGGTTTGCCAGCTCTTTATTACCGGTGTTATGTACATCACAGCAATTTGTTGAGTTATTCAGCTGGAGAGAAAAATTTTATGGTAAGCATCAGGATAGAAATATTAGAGACAGGGTGTGTAGGAGCAGGATACAGTTAAGTGTTATGCCAGTATACAAGTCATTAGTTTGAGGTTACTTAACACAAAAACACTGAAAATAAGCTTTATTCATATGAAAGGTTTGGGGTTTTTTTGGTGGGTGGTGGGATTTTTCGGTTTGTTTAAGGGAGAAAAGGTGTTTTATTGAAAAGTCAGAATTTGTAAGCAAACATTCAAGGTACCTTTGGGGAGGCAAATAAAATCTGTTCTCTGATTAAGCTGTAAGGTAGCAGACTTTTTTGAATATAGAATTTTAATCATGAAGAACTGCTAAATATAACGTGAATAATACCTGCTGTGACTTTTCCTGGATCTCTTAAAAGACTCTATCATAGAAATCCAAGCAGTTGTAGTCAAAACGTAGTAAATGAGAAAACCAAAGGTTGGAGGTGACTGCGTTTTGTACTGGAATATGGCTACTGTTGTCTCAAGTCGGAGCGAGCTAAAGCTCATAGCAGAAGCAGAGGGACTAAATGGAAAGCAGACTCATTTCTACTCTGTTGAAATAACAGTGTAGTTACAGGAAATAGGGATTAGTCTCCAAGAAGGACCAAAGGAGGAGACAAAGGAAGCTATTGGGATGTTATCACTGGACATGGGAGTCTGAGAGGTGAGTAGGAGTACAAATAGCCTTTCTGGAGGTAACTGCTGAGGTAACGTGTATTCTGTTTCTTTTTTTATTGACTGGTCATCCTTCCCATGGAAAAGTCTCTAGGGAGGGGTAAAATGATGCTGAAAGTAGGATCCCTAAAGTAGGTAACAGGGAGGAATATAAGCAGGGGGTGGCTCCAGCTGATTCCCTGTCACTACCATCCTCTGTGGTTTTAGGCCATACTGTGATAGGACTCAGGAATGGAGGGATGCCTGACACCTGCAGCACTTCCCTTCTGCTTGGGTGAGAATATCACAAGTAGTCAGAAGCACTTGTCTCTCTCATCCCACTGGCTGCCTGCTGGGTTGATTAAATTAGTCCTCCTTGAATGGAGGGCTAAACTACCAAAGACCTGAAGACAAAGCCCATTGCTCTAGGTTTTAACTGGGTTTTCTGGCAGTTCTTGATGCTCAGAATTTACCTGAGGATGGAACAATAAGATCTGCAGTTGAAATCAAAGAGTGTGCAAGCCCCGGTCCCAGCGATGGGGTGTCTCCTCTCTTGTCCATGCCTGTCCGCTTGTCTGAGGGCAGACTAAGCCTATACTATGTCCATTTTGACTATGGTCTTAGTACTCTGAGTGTCAGTCCAAACTGAATAGTGGAGGATGTCTGAAGCTTTTATTTGATTGAGACCTGGGGCCTCTTTTTTGATTTATCTCTCAAGTTTTCTGAATTTTCTGTCTGGAGGACCACTTTTAAGAATATTTAGAGTTTCTTAATCCTGGAAGTTTAAGAAATTCACACAAATATGGGTAGTCTTGTTATAAAGAGGGAAGAAGTGAAAGCCATAAACTTCAAATTACAGAACCTCTGGATTTGGGGTGTATTTTTGCCATGAGTCCCAAATTGTTGACCACCTTTACCAGGCTGTATATCTCTTGAAGATTAAACGAGATCTACTGTAAGCATTTATGTTTGGTTATCACTTAATTTTGATGCTCAATTTAAACAGCTAAAATTGTGATCTAAACATTAAATTAAAACCTCGGCATGAATTGGATTGTGTTTGTCTCTGCGTGATTGCTTTTATATTAAATGGTTTACATGAATGCTGTTATTTATCTTGAAAGCAGCTTGACACGCATATTAATGAGGCCAGGTGTTAATTTCATGCCGTTTCTTTCCAACTAAGAAAATCTTTATATTATGTTACTGTTTTTTACAAGTATTTCTTGTAATAATTGTATGATAATTTGTGCATCATAATGTTCCAACGTCACAAATTTCTCATTTTATTCTTTCCCTTCTTCTGAGTCTCTTGCTCAGTTGTATATGAATCAAACAGGGAGCAACAGTAGATATAGTTCAACCTAAGCTGAATACAGGGATACTGAGGAACCTACCAAAATATCAATAAAACCAAATAAAGCACTGAGAGCTGAATCTCAATGGAGTCAATGTTCTCTAGCCCTAAATACAGTCTTGGTGTATTCCTGGCTCTCCTTGACTACCCAGCTTCATAGCTGTTCAGTCACTGACATGACTTTCCTTATTTTCCCTACTGCCAGAATATGGTACCAGCTCATGTGGAGTTGAAAAATGTTGCATTCAGGTTTGTGAGCTTGCAGCATGGATAACTTTTGTGACTTTTTATTTCAAAGACAGGTAACACTGTCAATGATTTAGGTATCTTCTTGGACTTGGTGGAGCAGGATAGGTAGGGCATATAGCTCATCCTAGAAATGCAGAAGACACTATTAGGTTGCAGAACTGCAATTCAACTGTAACTCTTGCAGTGCTAACTTCATCCTTTGCTTGCATGTGTTGTCTTTGGAGGCTTCTAAAGCTTCATTTGCCTCAGTTGGAAAGCAGAATTCATGTGTGTTGAATGGCTTCTGGAGAATTATGCTCTGTACAGCTCTGGCTTAGCATGGTGAGCTTTTAGTTCGCAAAGGGAAGGTGGAGTGAATGTGTCTCATGCCACTTATGTCTTGCCTGGGGACAGCTACTTGGATATGGAGGAACGTAAGAAACAGAAGGCATTCTTCAACATCTGAGCCACGCAAAGCAAAGCTAACTTCTGAGGAGCTTAAGGAAGAAGGTCTGTATTTCATAAATAGACCCTGTAGGAGTTGCTTTGGATTTTGGGTTCTAGTAGAACTGTGTGGTTTTACTCTGCTTGTCATACCTGATTATTCACACATCACAGCACTTGCCACAAGAACGTTGTTTATTTGTGAGAGTTTGATTCTTCAAGATACTGGATTTCATGCCCCTAATGTAGTCAACAACTTTGGTTCTAGTTCTGCAGGGGACTTAGGCATATGGTGAATATAAGTATTTTAAGTTCAAGTTGAATAAGAGCCAAAATGCTTCACATCTTGCAAGTCTATTCCCAGGCCAACTAATGGCTCGTAATGGGCATATTAATCCCTGCTTATGTAAAGTATTTGGATTGCCCCTCCAGAATGAATATCTTGGTACTTTTACATCCAACAGAGGCTTAATTATAGGTTTTAAAGGATCAGTACAAGAAGTACGGACATAAATATATCTTTAAAAAGAAAAAATATTTAATGGTATTATGCTTATTCAGTTCAATTTATTGCATATTGCCAAAACACACTGTATATATAGCCAGTGTATGTACTCAGGTTACAGAAATAAATTGATTTACTAGTGTTGCTAAGCTGAAATGGATGTAAAACAAAAAACTATTTTAACAGCAAGCCAAGATATAAGCAATGAGTTATAAATTATGTTTTTAAAAACGTTTGGTTTTTCTCTTAAATTGAAGTTATGAGCTCAGTGAGTACTTAACTTTATTTCCAGTGTTAGTTACAGGTACTAATGGTTTCATTTTCATTATGTAAACTCTCATTTTACATTAGACTCTCACTCGAGCAAATCTTTCCTTGGGGAGTCACTAGGGTTCTCTTGTGTAAGGGGAGAGGACCAGAATTTACAATGTATGGAAGCTGCCATAAAAATGTTAGCATCTCTTACTGGGTTGGGGTGTCATCTACTCCTTAGAAGATAGGTATTTCTAGTATGGAATGGGGTGAATCTACATAAATGTTTTGATAGAGAAGAGCTGGCTGTGAAGGTGGTCAAAGAAAGAGTGGAGAGCAGAAGGGCTTTGTGGAAATAGTTGATGAGTTTTTTCAATGGCGGGGGGGAAGTGCTTGTCTATTTTTGTCAATGTTTTGAAAAATGTCATCAGCTCTCAAGGACTGTCAGCAGGTTTGTGAAGCTGGCACATTGGTGGGTGATAGAAAGAGAGCATTTGGCCTGTTCTTCTCACCTAGAAACCCTGCTCCTCTCGCCAACCCCCCGGCAGCTGAGATTTCACTTCTTCACAAGTCTGTGAGAAGGGAGGAACAGAACCAGACCAGGAAGGGGCCTGCTGAGGTCTGGCCCCAGGCACGGGCACAGCGTGCGGTGGCCGAGGGCAGGAAGCACGCGGAGCCGACCCGGACCATGAGCGCTCCGCCTGCTCTGTTGCCCGGGGCTCCTGGTGGAGCACGGGGCATTTCAGCCCCACAGTAGCGAGGGGACCCTGACTCTCCAGAGCCTGTGGTTTGCACGAGGGCACGCGTGGCATTCTCGTGTAGCGTCAGGAGGCAGGCGTTTCTCTTGAACGGAGATCCTCTGCAGGCAGAGCAAGTGCAATCTGAGGCCTGACAGACTTACTGACATGCAAGAGCAGAGTAATTGGGCAGCTCCGTGTCCTGCAGGCGTAGGGATGCCTGTGCTGTGAACGTTCAGACGTGTGGTCGCCCTAGAGGGCAAGTTGAGGGTTCCCAAAGGACTGGACTTCTGCACGGCTTAGCAGGTGGCTCAGTGGCTCTGGTAGGAACGTGTGGATGTGTGGCAGCTGAGCTGGAGATCTTCCAGGGGTTGAAATCCAGACATAAACTACAGCTATTCCTGCTCAGAAGCTGGAATGTGTCATGCCCTGGATAAAAGTGTGTTTAGTATGGAAGGAATATGTTGCTAATTCAACTGGCTGTTCTCCTTGATTTAAGCTGAAGCTCCATGTCATGACTGGGATTTCCTCTGTAAGCCCAGATTTTCAGGGAGCTCTGTGTGTAACCAGGGAGACTCCAGCAAAATGTGAAGAGCAGAATCCTTTTGCTCTAAAGTTATTAAGCTAATGAGACCCTGAAGGATGGCTCAAGGACCCAAGGGACAGAGCAGGAAGGAAGCAAGAAAGCTGATGTAAGCTGTGGCCAAAAGGAGCAGGATAAATTAGGTGAAAGTACAGCTGTGTTGCCTTGGCTGCTGCAAGCTTGAAAGATTAGCAGATCAATGTGTCCCAGCTGGGGAGGACGAGGAAGAAATAGACTTGTGAGTGGACTTGTGAGGTTTGGAAGCCAGCTGTGTTAGGTATAAAAGCAAGAGTTTATCTCTTGGGTTTGTAAAGCTCTAACAGCTCTGACTGAGGACTAGATGAGGATTTGAACTTCTAGAAAGACTTGTCAGGGGGGAAGGGTTTTCTGTGAATGCGGTACTGCTACTAGGAGACAGATTTTTACTGCTGGGCAGGAGGTCTTGGCTACAGAGCTGGTTGAGTCCATTACCCATGAAATCATTTTCCCCAGCCCAGCTCTGGCAGAGGTTGGGATGTTGGTGGGACCTTTTGCAGGCAAGCAGACAGGACCCTAAGCACTATTAGGCAGGGCATGGTCTCGGGTTCCATGGAAGTCAACTGTCACTGTCCGGGCTTGTAATGTCTGATAGAATAAAACCTTCACTACAGACATAAGTAAGTTATCTCTCTCTGGGGGAAAATTTTGGATGGATTGCTCATCAGTTGAGTACAAAAAGACCTCACCACTAACGTCCAGCGTTAAAAACAGCTGTTCACCAGTACTTTTTTAGGGAGGTATCCCAAATTTATGCCTGGCTTCTGATAAAGTCAGTGAAGTGCTCCTGTTACCAATAGTAACCCGGGGAGCTGGCCTCAGATCTGTGCCGGCGCTGCTGTAGGTTGTATATGGTTCTCAAAAGAAAGCTGTTAAACTAAGGCATGGCATCTCTGCCTTATTCCTCAGAAGCTCATCTGGTTCTTTGTGAGGTGTTTCTTTGCTGTAAATCCCAGCCATTGAGATGTCTCTAGCTCACACTGGATTTTGAAAGACAGAAAAGACTGATTAGGCCTTTCTCCAGAAATTATTCATGGTTTCGAATGGGTAGAAGAAACAAATAGCACATGCTGAACGTGGGGGAAACAACATGCAGACCAAGGGATTCACTAGCTGGTGCAAGAACACTCACCCAACCTAAAATGCTCCTAGAACTACTGGCAAGTTAGTGTTATCGCCGATTTTTACTGTTGCCCAGCTTTTCACACTGTATAACTCTGCTCCCAGTTGCCACTATCTTTTCCATCCTTTCAACATTTGGTTGAAATTCCTTCACCTTCATTCCACTTTGTCAGTGCTTGATTCTTCTGGGGTGTTATAAGTGTGTGTAGTTCTGTGGATGTTGAGGTAATCATGTACTCACTGCACTCTGCTGAAATGAAGTTACCCTTTAACTACGGAGAGGGGTGTTCCTTTTCAATGCTTCCTCGACCCTTGCATTACTGACATTGAACCTTAAGACTGTTGGGGATATCATATTCAGAATGCCTTGGGGAAGGATTCTGGTTATTTTTATAAATACCCTTCATTTGTCTGACTTTTGAAAGACTTTCTTTTACAAAATACTGCTTCTCTGTTAAAAACCACTAAGTGGCCAGCCAATAAAATTTGCTGTGATCTGCAGTTTTTAAGAAGTGGCTGAAAGCATGGTTAGTACAGGAGCTCCCAGGGGAGTGTCACAGGGGCTGAGGGTGGTGTGGTAATTGCTGACCATGGGTAAGACTAAGGGTGATTGCTTGGAGGAATAGTAACAAGAGATTGCCACTTACAGCCATGCAAATTTGCTTTCCTTTGCATCTCAGTAATGAGCAATTAGGACTTGCAGAGCAGCTTTATTTGTTTGCCCTGGTTTGTTCAATGTACCAGGGTTAGCCTTTTCTCCTGCCTTGTTATGGGGTCTTCGAGTTTCCAGGCGGTTGCTGCTAGCTTTTTGCTGCCTTGGAGGGTTTGGAGGAGCCTGTTAAATCACAGTATGGCTGCAGAAGAGCTGGAAGCAGCATGATGAGGCAGTCGTAAGATATAGGACAAGGAGACTAACTTTATGGTATTAGTCCTCACTGGAGGGTACAGCTCAACGTCCAGCTGTGCCCAAGGTTATTTTTGGGATGGGCAAGGCCCTTCAAAACAGGCTTGTGGTCCTGATTCTGCATCAAGATTGGAGATTCCTTTGTTTGTCCTGCAACAACTCTATGTACAGTGACAGCAGTGGGACCATTTTAAAAGGCTAGGATTTATACATAGATATTTCATTTTGAATCAAGTTAAATTTAGCTAAGGGAATTCTGAAGGTGGGGAGTTCTGGTTACAATTAGGCCTGTTTTTTCAAGCCTGGTTTTTACTATAGACATGGTAAAAAACCTCAGCTGGTTCTTGTATGCCATGTGAATGCTTGAACCTCTGAGCTATAAAGTCACCATACACCCTACCTCTAAGAGGTATGTAAATATTTCATAAAGAGAAGAACAGCTACAATAGGACATTGCATATAATGAGGCATATAATGCCTGATTTTTGTTGAAAAATAATATTGCAGACTTGAGGAATAATTTCCAGTGTTGATTACAAAGTAGACCAATTTCAACAGAATTGAGTGGGTCCAGAGAGGTCCTGGTGCTTAAAAAAATACCCTGATAAACAGATTTGAAACTGTGTTCTGCGCTGGATAGAAAAAGGATATATCTCCAGATTTTTCTTTCTAGATTTTTCTTCCCCTAGCTGAATTAGCAGATATGATATCTTGCTGGTTTTGTGACAATGTGCAGCTGGCAACTTCTACTTTTGCTGTTATTTGAAATACTGCAAAGTGAAACAAAATCATTTCGGGTTGAAATGAGTAGTTCAAGCCAAAACAAATTGTTATCATTTATTGAATGCTACACATACACGTTTATATAAAAATATGTTATTTTAAAAATACATGTTTTAAAATAAATTGCTTCAGGTCTACCTAAAGTATTTTTTTCTCTCCCCAGCTGAACCACTGATCTAAAAAGATCAGTTATTCACACTTCTCTATTGCGGAGGGATGGTGAGGGCCTTTGTTAGATCACCAGATTTGTAATGAAATTGTAGTATACTGTAATAACTTCTCTTTGACAATTCCCCTTTAGGGCTTTTCTTTACCAGGTCTCTTAGAAATCTGACTTTTTGAATTTAAGGATCCTTTGTTATCAACTTCAGCCTGGACTATAACCTCACCACGTAGCCGTTCAGCAAAAACTTGAATTTCAGAAAGTATCTTAAGGCAGCTGCCTTGCTTCCCCTTTAGGCATATTTGGTTTCTCCTCTGACTCAAATCAGAAAGAGTGTGGGAAAATGTCATAATTTCTTCTTCTCTTCTTTTTTAAGTAACCTTTTCATCAAACACGAGTAGCTGCATGTCTTTGTGCTTCAAACAGTGTTATCCTTAGGCAATGATAAGTAGAAAAATGTGTTTCTGCCTTGAAAATCTTATCACCTTGCTTTCAGATTCTTCACGTTTCTTGTATCTGTCTCTCTGTGTATCCTTTGTGGCTGGGCATGTAGTATAACAACATTATTTATGTAAAGTACAGGAAAAAGCTGTACATTAAGAGTTCAAAGGCAGATTGTAATTCAATAGAGATCAGGCATTTCTTTGATTGCAGCTGGTTTGAAAAATGAAAATGAAATGCAAATAATCATCATTTCCTCCCCTCAATTATTTTGAAAAATAGAATAACATTTATGTTTTAGATATTGACTCTTTTGTTTTTAAATCTTAAAAATATATTCAAATGGACATGGATATTAAGAAACTTTTTTCCAAATATATGGCTTCCAGTTAATTTGATATAGAGAGGACACAGTGTATTGGGTGTATTGCTGCCTCTGCGGGAAAAACCAGGTTAAGAGCTCTTGGGATAGAAGAGGCCTCCCCAGGCTTTAAGTAATGGAGCAGCCTTTCCTTAGATGTAGCTGGCTGGAGAGTCAGGCTTGAATGACCTGAATGGAAAAACTGTCCATTTTGCTTCTCCAATCTGCCCTCTGAGAAGTGGATTTTCTTATACTGCTTGGGTCTGAGTAAGGGCTCTGTAGGTTCAGACATCTCAGGACACCCAAGGTGGTGGGGCTGTGGTGAGAACAAGGAGGATGGAGTAAGAGAGCTGCTGGGAAGAGTTGTGCTGCCAGAGGAGAGCAGGACCCTGCATCTCCCCAGTGTTGAGCACGTGGGATAGGGGAGAAGACGCAGATGTCATAATTTTTTTTTTTTTTTTTTTAGTCTAAACCAATGGGACATTGATGGGGCTGATTTCAGTGGGGCCATTTACAGTGATGTGGAATGTTTCGTGTTCCAGGTGATGTTAATAGGGCCTGTGTACCTGACTGAGAGATGATGGGACACCCCAGCTTCTTCAGATTTACCTACCCCCATTAGTGAATCAGCCCCCGCAGGGGGGCATTTGTCCTCTGGAGCAGAGCCAGCCCCCAGGAGATTTCCCTGGCTGTTGCTAGAATAGCAGTAGAACCATCCAATCTCCTGCACAATGTCAGTGCATGGTGGCAAGCCTCCACTGAGTGTGGCCAGAGGTTGCACATCTCTTGCTGTGTTCCATCAGCCCCATGGCTGATGGTGAGGGGCAGTTTGTTCCTTCAAAACAAGGTAAGACTTCCCCTTGGTAAGCAGGCACTGGTCAGGAATCCAAAGTAGCATGCAATGCCTCAGTACCACACGGCTTAGAATTTCAGCATCTTCTGATATAGCTTTAACACAATGTAGAGGAGGGTGACAGCTGGGTATATTCTGCATCTGGATTGTCATCTCTCCTTGCCCCAAACCTAAGGTCTTTTGCTTATGAATATCGGAGCAGTACTGAAATAAGGAATCATTTAGCATTGAGAACCTCCTGCTGCCTGTTTCTGCATTCCTGCACCAAATGAAGAGTTGTCCAACTACTGTATGATGGTACCATGAAATATTGAATCGGGAAGACAGTCCTAATGTTCCACCAGGTACTGTAAGCAGCACAGCAAAATGATTAATGAGACCTGGCCCTAGCTCTGTCAAAGCCAGATCTGTTGGGCTGCACAGTTTCTTCTTTTTTGGAATATTCCGTTCAGCAGCACGTTGCTGTACAGACTCATCAGCAAATGAGTAGCAGACGGAGCAGTGACACATTTTATCTTGCAGCAGCAGGGACATTGTATGTGCTAGGAGAATTCAGAGAAGTTAGTTTCATGCAAAGTATGTGATGAAAGAAAAGCTGCTGATCGTTTTTCTTTCTCTGCAAAATTGCAGATGGACAAACAGAGGAAAGTGGTTGTCTCAAGCAAGGCAGTAACAAAGAATGAAGTGTTCAAGAAGTTAAAATTAAAACTCCTGCTATGGCAAACACATACATCTCTGCCTCCTGTACTCAACTGTTACACCATGGCTTAGTTTTTGTTTTGGATAGTATCTTTTCAATCAGGCCTTTACAAATTGGTAGGTAAAGCTGCTATTCTTTAAATGCCAGATGCTGCCTGTCATCAGAGAGCAGTTAATCCATATCCTGGGCCTTGTATAAATTGATTCCTCTACCCCTTATAATATACAGCAGATGAGACATCGTAAAGGAAAATCTGAAAATGAATCTGAGCTGAGACTGAGTTTCAGGATTGTTTGGTTCCTGGGCTCTCCTCACATATGCTTTTCCTCCTCTAAGCTCCATGCACCGTAATGTTTACCAAGATATTTAGAGCAGAAATTGCCGATTGTGGAGTTTAAGCCTGAGGCTGGATCCTGAAGCTAACTAGACTGTGAGAAAGAGTAAAGCAGACATTACAAAGCAAGGTCTGGTTTTGTCCAGACAACATCTAACTCTTGAAGATGCAGCCATTGTCTGAGGTGCATGTAGGGTTTAACTTGTCATGGTTTCAGCTGGTGTGGAGTTAACTTTCTTACTAGTGGCTGGTGTAGTGCTATGTTTTAGATTTGGGATAAGAAATACTGTTGGTAGCGTGCTCATGTTTTTGGTCGTCGCTAAGCTCTCAAGGCCTTTTCTGCTCTTCACACTGCCCTGCCAGCGTATAGACAGGGAGCACACAAGTGGTTAGGAGGAGACATAGCCAGGACAGCTGACCCCAACCGACCAAAGGGATATTCTGTGCCATTTGTTGTCATGCTCAGTATATAAAGGTGGGGGAAGGAGGAGGAAAGGGGTCATGTTCAAAGTTATGGTGTTTGTCTTCCAAGTAACCATTACACATGATGGAGCCCTGGTTTCCTGGATAAATACCTGCCTGCTGATGGGAAGTCGTGAATGAACTTCTTGTTTTGCTTCGCTTGTGCACATGGCTTTTGCCTTACCTAGTAAACTGTCTTTATCTCAACCTGTGAGTTTTCTTTTATTCTTCTGACTCTTTTCCCCATCCCAACAGGGGGAAGAGAGTGAGTGGCTGCTTTGTCCTAGTTACCAGCTGGGGCTAAACCATGACACCTGCACTAGTCCTTGCAGTAAGATTTTTTTTTTTTCTCTCTCTATTACTGACGTGTAGAGGGATGCTTTCTGCCTAGTTTGTGTGGGTAGTGCTTCCCTCTCATTTTCACCCTGATATTAATACTGCATCCAGGGATTTGGCAAGATTTTTTTCCCAATGACTATATTGATCTATGTGGAGAGAACATATGCAGTTGGCAGCATGCTGTGTGCCTTGCTGTTTACCAGGTACAAGGCACATCCATAGATGTCGATTTGCCATGGAAGTGCTATGCAGTATTGATGGATTTGGGCCAATGCACCCAAAAAATGTCTCATCCCTCCCAGAGTCTGATTACTCTTGAGACAGAGCTTGTTCAGATGAAGAAAGAGATGTAACAAGGTACTGGTAGCATCAAGGAATGTGTCACAGTAACCCAATTGTCCCTTTCAGGCCTTTATCCCAGTCCCTGCTGTGTCTTCTACAATAATTAATATCTTGTTTCAGTGCATGAGTTAAGACATGATTCAACAGTCTATTCTCCTCATTTGCCCTATCCTGTGACATCCTTGATGCACAAAGGGCTGTGACTTATAACAATAGACACATTGGGAACCACGTGTTGGTTGCGAGGTATGTCATGCTGTGCAGAGAGGGAGATGCTGGCAGCCAGTCGGCTGGTGTGACTACACTGCATCACCAGAGTCTGTCTGAAGTCTGCAGTGTGAACGATCGTGACTCCCAGAAGAGGACAGAAGGTATCAGGAGCGGACATGCGTGTCAGCACCTCTAAAGCTTCTCAAACAGTAAGGATGCCATGGTGGGAAAGTGCTTCACCCTCTCCAGCCCAGAATCACAAACATTGGCCAAACCAAATTCCCAGTCCCAAATCCTTTGGGACAGAGGATCTTTAACCATCTCCTTCTGATCTTTCTGCTGATTGTGGCCTAGTAAGAGATATTTGGAATTTTTTTTTGATAGTTGAATGCTTTGTTAAAGCACCCAGCTCTGCACACAGACAGCAGAGTAGCCCGTGTGCCTACCAGACACACATGCGTGAGCTTAGTGACCATGAAACCTAATCGTCCTGCTACAGTTAGGCAGAGTTTAAATAGATGTTTTGCGAAGAACCGCAGGTCAGTTCGTAACAGCAAATAACAAAACATTCCTGAAGAGGGTCTGATTTATATGCTCATTATGGAGTTCTGGGTGCTTTTGGAATCAGATTAGTTGTCATAGGAAAAAGTTGGTGAAGGGAAAGAGACAGCCCTTTTTGTCCATGTGAACAAAGTTTAAATGCACTCTGAGATGCACTTGCCGCTCCCAAGCCCAGATCCTCTGGTACCTTGTATTCTGGGCAGAGCTGCTGAGGTTTCATGGTTGTACTAGTGCAGCAGTTCGCCCGGTTATTGCTTCCTTCTTCCAACTCTACTGATGCCAGTGGCCCCTCCACAGCGTCTCTATCTGTATCAGTAAATTTAACCCTGCAAGGGGACATTCATGGGACATGGTTGTCTGCCCTGGTATGAGGCATTACTCGTGCATCTTCCCAACACCGATGCAAATGGAGAATACATGAAGGTGTTGCATGTTAAAAAGATTTCCTGAGAATCCACTCAGATCCACTGCCTATAAATAATGTGTCTCTTCGGAGTGCATACCAGCGAAATATTCATGCTGCCCCATTGTGTGTGCTTTCTTCTCTCTTCTTTTTTGAGGTGTGTGTAGATATGGACACAATTCTGCACTTGTACACCAGCAAGTGATCAATGTCATGTGTACATATGGGAAAACTGGAAGTGATCACCTTTTGGGGTCATTACCTTGAGGTGTATGAAGCACATTGTTTGAGAGATCTAGGTTAAGAACATGTGTTTGTGTATGTGTTCAATCCCTTAAAAAACAAGAAAAGGAGCATTTATTCACTCTTAGTGCAGGTCTTGTTTTCTGAATTTCAACTGAAGAGAATAATAGACCCAACCTGACCTGCTTTTTGGTAACATGCAACAATGGTGCTCTAATGACAAGGGCATAAGTCAGATTATTTTCTGCTCTCCTTTCTCTTTCCTGAAGATCAAAGACCATCTAATGACAGCCATAATGAGTCTCCCATAGAGATGGAGCTGCAGGTTTTAGTATTTTGCCAGTTGAAAACAATCAGACTTTTTACTGCAGGAGAGAAAGGGAGGCAGAGTGGAGAAAAAGGCATCCTGACAACAGTCAGCAATTCTGTGATGCTCAGATGATCTGCTGAAATACTGGCCTTGTCACACCTGGCTGGATTGGGCAGAGCTGTAACAAGACTTGTTTTCCCTTTGAAATCTTTAGGGTTTTTCCCTTTGTGAGATGGAATAATGAGGCAATTGTTAGCACGTAGAGCTTTTACACCAGGGTAAGGAAGATCTGGGGGCAAAAGCTTTAAATTGCCTGTCAATTACCTGGTGTATTCTGAGAAGCCATTTCTGAGGCTTCATTCTGAGACATGCATTCAGGGGAGGTCTCACTGTGCGCTTCAGTCACCAGCTAGTCTTTTCCAGGACTGACTTTCTGGTTGGATGATAGATGCAGGCAGCCTCACAGAGCATGAGAGTGGGAGGAAAAGAGGGTGCTAGCGGTGCACATTGTTGCTCTTATTTATTTGACACCTAATGGCTGGAGACCTGACTGATATGAAGAGCTCCATCATGCTTTGCTGCTTACAAAGTGGTGCCTGTGCTCCACACCCCCTGCCTCTAGGGTCTTCCTCCCTGAGTGGTGTGTTAGACTTCAGAGTAGCGGCAGGTTTTTGCCCTAACAGAGAGGGCAGGATGAGGGATTTGTGAGTGAAGATGTGGTCTCAAAGAGGAGAGGGCAAGTGCCCTCCCTGCTCTTCAGTGAGAGTGGCAGCTTCTGGGTGGTATGAAGCGAAACGTGTGTGCCTTCTGGGGAGGATGGGGATGTTGAGGCTGGTATCTGTCACAAATGAACGAAGAGATGGGAGTAGGTGTTGTTGGTAAAAGATAAAGATAATTTGACTTCAAGCAGTTATGCGTGAAATGCATACTTTACTAAAAAAGCAACAGATCTAAAGCAACGTGAAGTCCCCTCTGTATGATGGCCAGGGTGTGGGGGGAGAGGAGCGCACGCTGCATAAGGTGAAGGCAGCCTGAAATCAGTCTATGAGCTGTCAGCGTGGCACTCAACTGCAAATGAAGACTCCTAGGTGGTGCCTAGTGTTTTCATCAGTGCTTTGCAATGGACTTTGTGCTTACTTTACAGCTAGAGAATTAAAATATCAAAAAGCAAGGTGCTTTACCCAGTCACCAACACAGCCAGGATTACAGCCTTGACCTCCACAGTCCCATGCGCTTCCCCACGGGCAGCGCTGCTAACGGGTGGTCAGTTCAGTTTTAAGCACATGGGCTCCTCTTCTGTTATCCAGCCTGTGGGATGTGAGGCTGCCTGCAACAAATCACAGGTGTCTGAGCAGATGGAGGGGCAGTCTCCTTGCTGCCACCAGGAAGTCTCCAGAGTTAATGCAGGCAGAGGCACTGCGCTCTCTCCTCTCTTGTGACTTACAGCCTGGAAAGCAAACCACTAGAAACACTCCTTTCTAATCGTTATGCCCCATGTGCAACTCCTTAATTAGGCAAAACTCTCACCAAAAGACTTTCTTCCTTCCCTTTCTCAGTGTAGCCTGTCCCACCATCTGCTGGGGAAGACAATTTAGTAAGTGATTTACAAAAACATTGACATCCCTTTCTGCTGTTCATGAGTAACTCTCCTTCAGTGCTGCAGTGTCTGAAATCCTCTGCAAAGCTGACTCCTAACATTGTCATTGATGTTTCTGGCATGGTTAGGAGGAATGAAGGGTGAGCTTTAGCTGAACATTAATCTCAGATTAGTCTGGTTTAGAGAAAAAAAAAAAGCCAATTGCATAATTTCTGAAAACCAAAGGGAGACAGAAACCTATTCATTTAGATGTAAATCACTTTAAAGAGCTGCTCTGGGTTGAAATTTAGTTGATGTTAAATTTGTCAGCTTAAAAATGCAGGAGGGTGGGGAAGAGAGGGAAATTGCAGGACTGCTTTCAGAACTTTTTTATAATCCTATGTATTTAGAACGGAGTAAAATCCTACCTTGTGGTAGTACTACAGATTTGTCTGAAGGAAGAGGAGGGAATACTTGCCCTCCAGTGCTTGCTTTGAACTTCTGAGCTTATTAGAGCCCTGAATCAATATTCAGTGCAACTTCATTACCAGTTGAGTGAATTCAGATTTTTCATCCAAAGTGATTATTTCCCTCCCTCTAGCTGTCAGGGAAACTCTAAATACCCTTTTGCTCTAGACTGATCAAAACATTAGTGGAGCTTTGTGAAGTTTGGACCTGCTACTCAGCACCAGATTCATTAATCTGTTGGGCTTCTGACAGATGCTAACTAAAAGCATGTTAAAACTTTCCTTCAGTGATCAACGCATAAAAGTATTAGGAACTGGGAGGAATAACACAGAATACATTATGTGCTGTGAATGGATAACTGGAATAGATAAAATAGCTAGAAAGTAAAATATAAAACTGCAGCTTGACATGATTCATTATAATGTTTGAGGAGTATTTAACAGTTTAATTTTCTTAATGATTATACATGTTTGTTCTGAATATTTCTAATAGATATTCACTGGGAATATGAAATTTTGCATTTTATATCCAAGGCTGGAATTAATTTGTACAAAATTCCTCCAGTAAAAAATAGATTTCTTTAATACTCCAGGCACAGATGCTGCCAATTCTTTAGAAATTTCCACGGTTACTAAGAAAAATTGTATGTATTATGAGACAAGTCTAATAGATCATAGAGTTAGTCACTTAAACCTGCAGGAAACCCATTTATTAGGGCTTAATCTGTATTATTAAGCACTCATGGGGAATTCACTATTAAAGCATAAATCACTGTCACTGATGATCTCTAAAAAGCTAACTCCTATCTCTAAAAAGCTAACATGCTAACTGCTATCTCTTAATCTTCACTGCACAGAGAGCAGGCAAAATACAATATTTAGACATGCATGGCTTCAAAGTGAAGTCTACTGGGAGTAGTCTGGGTGGCCAGTCCTTGCCCCAGGCATCAAAAGTGCCCCCTTTTGGGTGGGTTTCTCAGTTTTCAGAAAGGCTTGGCTGTAAGGCAGCACGTGGGGCCAGGCTCACTGCTCGTCCAGTGGGGAAAATGCCTGGTGGCTGCGGTGAATCACGTTGGGGGGTACTCTTACAGGGCAACCAACTTATCTCTTCCTAAACACCAATGTCCTCTACCCTGTGCTGCGTGCGTGGTACGATGCCTAGCCACGTAGGGGATGGGCACACTATAGCCCACCTACAGTGGGCCTCCATCAACAACCAAGCGCTGTTGATCATTATCACTTAATTAATGTGGTAGTTGAGCGTGTGGAAGTCAGGCTTTTGGTCAGATGTCCTGGGCTGGGGGAGAATGTGCAGCTGTGAACCTCACTAAATATTAGAACACACCTCCCTGGAGCCGGGGACTCATGGTTGGCAACACGTTGGAGCTGTTCAGTGGCCCTACAGCTGGGGCACAGCAGACCATCCTATGGACAGGAGCTTTTCTCTTCCAGACCTCATTCTGCATTACAAAGTATTTGGAAGGCACCATTCCTGGAAGGCTGGCGCCCCATTTCCATGAGATTTTTGGCTATACATAACCAGTAATATTTAACCTAGGTGTTAATGAAGTAATGTGCGTCTTAATAAATGTGTGTGTTTGGAGGCGTACTGAGAACTGGTCCCCCTGGACTGCTGTGTGTTAAGGAAGAAATGATTAAACTTTTGAGTATGGAGAGTGGTTTTCAAGAGCAAGTAACTAGACAGCACTAGGCAGTAAGTGGCAGTGTGAGCTAAGGACAAAATGCTTTGGCCAGTGTGTCCTTTTGGACAGCCTTATTGGCAGGAGGTGGCTCCTATTTGACAGCTGTCAAGGACAGCATAACAGGGAAAAGCCTTAAAATTCTGCTTGGCAGCAAGCAGAAATCTTCAAGAGGGGGCAATATGGTAAATATTTTGCTACTGGTCCATCCTGAAGGATGGAGATTGGCACGTCCAAACAGCACCCAGAGTAACGTTTGAGTTCTGTCCGTTAGGCATTTTATGTAAGTTGTTCTTCTGATGGCAGTTTGATTTAATTCTTGTTTGTTTTAATACACTGTGAATGCAATTCTCAATTGCACTAAAGCATTTTCCCTTTCTTTGACAGCACGTCAGAGGCTACAAAGTATGTTCATATTAAGTGCTCTTAGAATTGTCAGAATGACATGAAGTGTCTTAGGTTGAGTGAGGAGAAGGTCTTTTCTTGGTGAAACTTGGTGCTCAGAAGTCCACAGAAGTAAAGTCTGCTGAAGTAAATGTCTCTTTTCAACAGTGTCTGAAAAATAAATATCTAGTGTGATCACCAGACTATGGCTGTAATTCACATTTAATTCTACCACAAGATCCGGGGAATTGGAGACAGAGACTGAAAAGACTATTAGGTTATCTGCAGTCTTTCATCTAGAATCTTTTCATTGACTAATAGTAGGATTAAAATCAGTCTGTTGTTCCTCCTCTATATGCATTTTCTAAAGTCTTATTAAATCTTCTTCTAGATGGCTTTGAACAGAAAGGATAGAAATTATAATTTTTAAAAAAGGCTGATTCAGAGTTAGAAAGTATAAGAGTATGTAATGTTAAAAATAGATGCAGACCCCTGTGTCAGTCTAGTTTCAGATCCAAAGCTGTACTTCTACTCTTGCACCTTTCACAAGAAACGCTTGTTTTAGCCTAGTAGGGATGTGATACATTGACATCAGTGGCATGAGTATAACTGAGATGAATTTGATTCCGCTCCTCATGCCACTTCTTTCTTCAATCTATATTTCACCTGAGAAACCTGATTTGGTGTCAGAGTTGCATGTGGTAAAGGGGCCTGGCATTTTATTGCTCCTGCCTAGATGATATTACTAATGTTTCAAGGAGTGCTGTAAAGCATGAAAGCAAGACGTAAATCTCTAAAGGTAGCCTAGCTGCTGTAAAGCTATAAAATAAATGCGAACCTTTTGCATTTTCTGCAATGATGTTAGAAAAGAACTTGACTGATTGACTGCTAATTCTGATTGAAAATGGGGGAGAGATTCATATTAGCCAGATGAAATCTAGCAGGCGAGCTACCCCCTTGTTCTAGTTGTGTGATGTAATAAGGGAAAAACAGAAGGAAGTAAGACATGCCTGGTTTTTTTGAGCTGACACTGGGCTATCAGTTAGAGCTGGCCAAAAGGCAGATTTTCCATGTTGTAAAACAACTTTTTTTTTAATTATATTTCGTGTCAGTTTGAATCAGACTGCTACCAAATATTTTGACACTTCCTGTGAACTGGATATCCCAGCAAGATATCCTTTTGGAAATGCTGAAATATGTCATCGTAAACTTACTCCCCTTGGCCCACTCTGTTTTTGGGCAAACTGCATTTCTCTTTTTCGGTATCACTGCTGCTGACGGAAACCGTGAAACAGGCAGGAGTGGTTGGGGGTCTGATGGTCTGGGGCTTGTTCTGTGCAGCATGCTCTGAGCTGTGCACCCGCAGGCTCCTGATGCTGCCAGGCGCGTGTCAAGGCAGTGCCACTGGTGGCTGAGGCTCTTGCTCTTCCCTTGCTACCGTTCCTCCCCGTGTTTACTCAGGTCACTACTCTCACTGGCTCTGATCTTGCCTGGTTGTCATTCGGGACCCCTTTTGGTGGTAAGGAGTCCTGGTTTCCTGAACATAGACCCATCCTCTGCCTCTGCAACACACGCTCAGTGTCACCTTGGCTTGCCGCAGTCCTTGGTTTCTGTGGCCCTGACTACACTGACCAAGTTCCTCATACCTCGGCACTTAATTGCAGCCTACCTTTAATTACTGGATCTTCACTTTGGATTGTCGAAAGTCAGTCAAGCCTGTTTTGAAAAATGTATTTTGACTTCATTGATATAGGGTGTTTTGGATGAAATTGATTTCTATGGGGAGATTCTGTCTACCACATCGTGTGCCATTTCTAGGAGTAGTATTAGTATTGCTTTCAAACCTACTCTACTTTAGGGAAACTTTCTTTCCTGTGGACCTTGTTCCTTTAAATCCCCTCTCATCTCAGCCTCAGGTTCATCTACTGTGCTTTGTAGTATTTGCTCGGATGTTCCCACTGACATTTTAGACTCCTTTATGAATTGAGGGTTGTGGTACACACAGTTCTGCTTTCATTAATGTAGGTGTCGCCCTGACCACGTTAGGTGACCTGCAAAGTCTGATTTCCATGACATTATCATCTCCACTTGTGCCCGTCTGAAGTGTGCAGTCTGGCACATACTGCAGCTGGAGCCGAAGGGAAGGTCAGGAACTGTAGCCCTGCAGTTGAGGCTGAAATGTCTGAACAGACAGGTGCTGCACTTCACCTGACTGCTTCAAGGCAGAGATATTAATTCCTTACTTTCCTGGACATGCTTGCACAGCTTATTTAATAGCAAAACCAAAACCACCCAGAAAACATCCTGAAGTGATGCTTGGTTACTTTTGGCTCATGCAATGTTAATTACATTGGCTGGGTGTTCGGAATCTAAAAATCATGATCTTCAATCTTTAATGAGAGACATCCCTGCTAGTGACAAAAAGCAGAGATACTGCTCACAGGTTGGCAGATAATGGCAGGTTGACTTAAATTCTCATAAGTTACTGAAGGATTCCGGTGCCAAGCTCAAGTCACGCTCCCCATCCTCAACTGCCACCACGCATCATCACTGCTCGGCCCGCAGTGTAAGCCAAAGGCACTAACTCATCGCTAAAAAAAAACTAATTGAAAGGGAGTTATAAATATTATTTTGCATGTTATTCTGTTTTCCTTTTTCATTTTTTTATGTTAGCCAATGTTGTCTGACACATTAGTAATAGTCACTGTTAATGCTTCGCTAATTATGTCAGTCTCTTCCCAGGAGGAGACACTGTAATCTTGATAAGGTCTTTAAAAATTGCTGCTGATGATTTAAGGCATGAAATAAAAATATTTCATTTACTGTAATATGACACCTCATATTCTGTAAGTGATGACTTTGAGTACTGTAAATGATATGAAATGGGGAGTTAATTTTTTCAAATAAAAAGGAGGATTTGTTAATTTTTTCCCAATTTGCTAAAGTTGGTAGTTATGCCACAATTGAAATTACATAAATCATCTTGATCAAAGTAGTGCTTTTCAACAAAAAAGTCCTTCCAATAGTTTCATCACTGAGTATTTCTAGGAAGTTACATAGCTGCACAGAACAGTGTTGAGTCACTAGAAGACTGATTATTTCACCTCTGTTTCCTTGTTATTTGAACCAATGCCAGAGTCTGGCAGCGTGCAAGGTGTAGGAGCTAGTTGGCTGGAGCTTCATGTAGATAATGCCGCAATGTAGTTGGGAGGCTGGGGAAAAGACTCAAAATGGCAAGATTTCTCTCTGCCCTGCTGTGAAAGATGGACACTTGCTATAGGACATGACAATTTGCTGTGTGGAGTTGTTGCAGCTCTTGCTAAGCAGGTGTTGCTCGATCTGTGCAGGAGTTTGCAGCCATGTCCTTGGATGTGCTCCTTGCTATCAATTGTATTTTCATTCATGGGAGATGCTGCTGCTGCATTCCCTTTTTGGTCTGTGGCCTAAGTTAGTCCAGAACCTGAAGCCAATGGCAGTGTGACATTGTGGTAGTAAGCTCTCTCCCTTCTAAACACTATAGTGGGCATACTTCTTCTGGAGTCAGCCTTAAAAAAAAAAAAAACAGCCCCCCAAAACAACCAAGAAAACCCCTCCCCTGCATCTCATTTTCATGTGAAAGATGTAAGTGCTTTGTTTCTCTTGTGAGTGAGGACTCTTGAGACACTCAGTGTCTTTGGGCTTGCGCTGATCTTTGCATCCAGGTCCTGAGCTAACACAGGAATCTAACCTGGATTAGTACCTGTGTAGGTAACAGTGCTCCTGGGTTGATGTAACACTAATGGCCCATGAGCTGTGCTCCTTGTCCAGAGTTCTCTGGGTGGGATCTAAGGTATTGACTTGTTCTTGTGGCTCATCCGAGAAGTTGCTCCCCTCCCTGTTCTATGCTGTTTTAAAAGAGGATGGCCCACTAGAAAGGGGATTTTGATGAATGTTGCGATTTTTCTCTCTAAAGTTGGATTGAAAATGTCTCTAGCTTTAAAGTAAGTTTCAAAGCGCATGTTTCCCATCAGGTCTTGCAGTTACTTTTTTTAGGTACAGTGGGAATGTCCTGAAGAAAAATTCTTCTCTTACGTCTGGCTACCTTCTGGAAGGATCAGGCTCTTCCCATCAGCTTCCCAGGCCTGCGCCCCAGTCCCAACAGGAACACTGTGTAGGGGGGATGCTTTGCAGCCTGCACAGTTAGAGCTACCTGCTATTTCCTCAGCTTTAGCAATAAAAACACATACAGTACAGACAGAAGCTTTTAATAGTGAGCCTGAATAGTAGCCAAATTTAGCAAGAGATAGAACCACAGATGAACTTGTTAGAAGTTCCATTATTTTATACACCTGTGTGCAGGTATCACATGATTTGTGATAAGCTTTAAATTGGAAGCACTAGTCTGTGATTAATAAGCCACAAAGGAAGCGTATACATGGGGTTTTTTTTGTTGTTGAAATTAAGGCATGAAATATGCATCTTTTAAAGCAGACGCTTGCGTGAAATACAGGTGCGGAATCAGAAGGACTCAGACTGTAGCTATGTTTTTATAAGGAGAGAGCTGCTTCTGTGGAACAATGTGTAGAGGACATTATAACAAAGAAGGTATCCAAAATGGTAAAGAAAATGAAGGTAAAAGAAAATTATAGCAGTGTGAAGTGATATGAAATAGAATGAGAGTATTAGGGAATAAAACTCAATGGAGGTTAACGTTTGGGCAACGAAGAGATACTGTTCCTGGACTGATGTTGTCTTTCTCTCTTCTTAGCTGATCTGATCAAATCTGTTGGCTAAAACTGACTAAAGTGTATTCAGCCCTGAGCCCTGAATCTGCTCCACTCTGTGAGCTCTTCTATTCCCTTCCGCCTGCATTGTGGCTAACTATGAAGGAAGTTGAGGTTTAATCAGTGTTGCTAATAGATTATAGCGCGTGATTAATCTGCACGGGATCTGTCTGTTTTACATCAAAACTCGTGACATGTTTTCCACCTCTGGGTTTTGGGGATCACAGTTGCCATTGAGCGTGTCTACTGTTTGGGATGTCAGTTCACAGTGACTGGTCTCCATTTGGTTTCCTTGGGAGTGCTATCTGCTTTGTAGACCTGGCTCATGCTAGTCAGCTGTAGTCAGCTACTCCACAAACCAGCATGGCCTGCCGTTGTGCTGGGTGTTGTGCCTCACCTTGGGAAGCAGAGGGGAGACGGTGCAGGGTACCTGCCTCGTCACAGCTGACGCAGGCACTCTGCTCAATGGGAGCTTTTATTTCCTGGAGTTGTCTATTTGGGATATTTTGTGAGCACAAAATCCTCTTTAAAAATCCCAAACAAACAAACAAAAAAATACCCCTAGGACCGAGGCAGAGTCAAATTGCAGAAATAAATTACCCAGAGTTAGACAAGCGTAAACATTTTTTAAAATGACACAGATGTTAGAGAAGGGGGAAAAGTGCCTAGTTTTGAAGAAATAAGAATTCATCTTAAGGGTCTCTGATAATAGACAGGAAATAGACAGCTCAGCCAGGAATGGTCCCAGGCAGCTTCAGAGATACCGTGTTCACTCCCTGCCTCCAGGCTGCCTCTCTTCCTGTTCTGAATGTGGCTGGGGAACTTCTCCTCTCTTCTTCCTCCCCTAGAATATTCAGTTTCTTGCTTTGTTTGGTAACTGGGGGAGGGCTTCGTTTATAGCTTGCCATACTTGCTGCAAGCAGTCATTTGCTGAGGCTAGCTACAAATGCCCAGCTCACCTTTGGGTTGGTCTCTGAGTAGTCGTTTCATACAGAAGGTCACCCCACGTTGGAGCAGGTTGACAATCACTGGCTTGGTTCTGTTCTCTTCTGCTGACCTGCCCGTCACTCAGATTTGTGTCCTTTCTGGCGTGTGTTGCCCCTTGTGCAATGAAGGGGTCATTTAATGCAAATGGTATAGATAACATGTTGGATGTGGAAGGGAGGATGTAAGCTCTGCTTTTTCATGCCGTTGTGTTCCCAAGGGCACCACTATGTTTTTTAACTTTTCTTTATAAGTTCTGTTACTGTTTAGCTTACCCCACCTGCTACAGATTGCTGTAGTTCTATCTTTAACCATATGCTCTCTGACTTTGCCCTGCAGGTAAATTTCCCCAGCAGGTTTGGCTGAAGATATTCAAAAATAGTACAAATTGCAATGATCACAGTCTGCTAGGACAAATCTGAACCTTGGCTCAGGTCTGACCTGCAGGTAAGAACAGACGGCTGCAGAGCTCGGGATGCTTAGGAGCAGATGGATCTAACTTCCGAGTGGTGTTTCCAACCACGATAAGTACAGTTGCTGGGAAAGGAGAACACTTCAGACTGCTGGGCAAGGCTGCCATTAGGTGATAAGATGGAAAGGCCAACAGCAGCTATTAGTGCTTGTGCTATCTAGTGATCTGTACTCAAATGGCACAGAGAAAAGAGGAAGCTAAATTTATTCATCTAGGATAAGACAGTCCAGCTGATCGACAAAGGCCGTGACCCTAAGCACTGCACCTTGGATGTGGCAGAAAATGAGGTAGGCTGAAGAGCTTCGATTAGTGTAAAGTGGGAAGGTATGGGTGGAAAAGGGAGAGGGGAGAAGACCTGAAGACAAGGTGAGTCTTTCCAGCCAAAAAAGTCAGGAGAGGAAAATAGGCGATTCCCATGTGAGAGAGGTATGGGTCAGTGACACACATGACAGTTTATATATGGAGGTGCAACTTTACACATGCTAGATTTGACCTAGGCTTTTTTTTTTTTATTCTTAATACAGTATTTTAAATTGGCCTACTTGGCTTTAATTCAACTATAGCACTTTTATGACCATATATAGAGCACTAATGTGGATAGAAATGTTCCACTGAAAACAATACCTGTGGATGAGGTGGTTTGCTGTGTGTAGGGCTGGCCATGCATATTGGGAATCTGTATCATATAGAGTATGGGCAGGTGTTGAAACGTGTGAGAAGCAGAGCAGTGATTTGGCCTGGCAGGTGATGCCCTGGCCTGGGAGCAAGGAAACCCCGCTCTGCTTCTCAGCAGTGCTGTGCTGGAACTTAGGATTTTGTTACCCTTTGTATCCTTTTCCCTCTCTCTGTTGGTTTTGTCTGTTCACACAGCAAGTGAGAGTCAGTCCATTGGTGCGCAAAAGAGCCTTGACCTTCACTGCCATCACTGTATGATCGCACTGGTATAAATAATGCATGTAGTTTTTAATAGCCTTACCCACCACGGTCAGCAGACAGGCACTTTTTTAAAACCCAAAGCACGCTAAGATACCTTCCCATAGATGGGAAGCTTTCTAGAGCAAGAAGTTGATGTGCTACTGGAGTATGTTGCCCTTAAGTAATAACAGTGGATCCATATGAATAATTTCAGAACCATAATAGGACAGTTTAGCCCTGGATCCAAACCCAAGACGTAGAGCTCAGTGTTGATTTCCATTTAGCGCTGCTTTGAACTGGACCCCAGGGTCATTACATGTAGTTGTGTCATCAAATCTCCATAAAAATGCCATGTATAGTATTAATTTTAGTAGCAAACCTGTATCGTCATTGTTTAACCTCAGTGACTTTTCACAGAGAACTGTTGGAGGCTGCCAATTTTTTTCATGATTAAAGTTAAGGCTAGTAAGAGTGAATCTGTATATGCGCACACACACATATGTATATACACATATGTATATTAATCCAAGGCAGAAATCTCATGGGTCAAGAAATTTGGTAAATAAACCCCATTGCACTTATGCATGTCAGCTGGCACAGCAGTCAATCTGGGACATCAGCCGTACTGTCCAGGGTCATCTTTAGCTTTTTTGGCTGTAAACCCTTGTAATCACAAGGAAGGGAAAGGAAAGCGATGACAATTCCATTTTACCCTTTAGTTTTAACAAAGGGTCAAGGGCCATTTTCAGGTTGCCTGCAGCTTCAGTGGCTTTGGGAATGTGTGCTGTAAATGCAAGGCCTGTTCTTTAGCAGCTGGAGATGTAAACATACAGCAATCGAGCATTTAATTTAAATTTGTGGGGCTGCGTAACTTTCAGATTCTGAGGCAAGTTGGCTGCTATTAAAGGGAAACACTGATGTTTAAATGTACATTCATTCCAGAAAAAGGCTGGAGGAACTTTTTAATATTTATGGTGCAATAATTGATCTTTTACCACTGTCAAAAGCTGTTAAAGACTTATCAGCTTGCTATTTCTGCACCATATGCTCTATACAAGCTCCTCACCATGTGTCTTTCCTGCACTTTAGGGGAAGAACATTTGTTAGAATATCAAAACAGAGAATCACTTCTTCAAATGATGGTGCCTGTGTAGATGTGTGGGACTTTGCCATAAGCCCAGACCTCTTGAGTACGGAGAGGTCTATGGGATGTACAGTTGGGCCTTTGCATAGTGAAGTGCAGTAATAGTATTTTGTCAGGAAAAAAAAAAAGTATTTGAATGTGATTTAATGTTGGCCACAAAAACTTAATGCAGTGCTGTTGTGAAGGTACTGAACTGCAGCCTTGGAGTAAAGCAGATGTTCTTTGCACTGGCACATTCACCTCATTTAGCTTTTATTGTCACCATTGAAGTCCTGATCTTGCATCTTGTTCCTGCTCTTGCTGGAGTCTTACCTCCCTCTTGCCCATGTATAAAGTGTGGTGTGATGGTGGGAGGTCCCTGGTGGCCCACGAGACAGTAAGAAACAAGTTTTCGTAGACCACTGAATACACCTGAAATAAACCCTTTACTTCTTGCCTGAGTTGCTGCATGCAAATTGATACCCAGAGTGAGGGATAATGAAAGTTATGAAGTATTGTGTGCCAGGTTAAGTCTTCAGCTGTTTGCTGTTCTGCAGAGCTCAGGCATTAGGGCTTAGCTTGGCCAGTTAGAGGTCTCCTCTGGTAAGGAGAATTCAAGGGGGCCCAAGTCAGTGTAAGTAGTCCCTGCGGCATCTCTCCTCCACAAGGCCAGTGGGGAGGGAGTTTGTACTCTGTAGGTCTCAGCCTGGGAATATATGGAGCATGTAGGTGTCTGCATTGCATTTTTGCCTTCTACTGGCGTGTAGATGAGTCTCAGAGAGCCTCCCTGACACCTGAGCATGTGTCCGTCACAATGCCTCTTGGCCAGCCTCTCCCTCATCAGCTACATCAGAAATGCTTAATTGAAATAAAAAGGATTGAGAAAAGAGTGAGAAAAAAGCAATAGTAGGGTGGGAAGAAGAGTTAACTAAATTAGATTTCTTCTTATTTTATTGTGTAGCAAATTTCTAGAGAAAGAGGGATGGAATGAGTTTCTGTAGTTTGTTAAGATTCTGCTTAAAGGGCCAGCCATACAGCAGCCAGTGAAGAGAGGAAGAAGCCAAGCCTTTGGTGAGTCTTGTGTCTGGTCAGAAGATAATTTGTGGTCTTTCTAAAGACCCTAAAGTATTGAAGAATCACAGGTCTCTGTCAGTTGTGGCCCTGTGCCATACCCCCACCTGAGAGTTTGGGCTTTGTCCTTTTTTTGAAAGAATATAATTTTACAGTCCAAGCTTGCAAAGTTTGGAGCAGAAAAAAATGCATGCAAATACCAGAGCACCCTCAGCTGCTGCCTCCACGGGGAGAGTCCTTGCAGGATTCAGACCAAGACCCTGTTCGTTGGGGCTCTCCATAGACTAAGGCCAGATGGACCTATTATGGAGGGCTAACTGGATTCCTCCCTCACGGAAAGCTGGGAGGTGTGAGGCACTCAGTTCCCATTGCTTTTTATCTGTGTGATTTGGGCCCCTTCCTCTTTGGAGCTCTTCTGAAAAATCCCTGCCATAACATTTCAGAGGGAGGTTACTGTGGCAACCTTAACTCTTCCTTTCTTGGCTGTGCAGCAGATATTGTTGTGCCTTATTATGAGATAATTTTTGAAGACTGTGGCTCTTTTACAAATCTGCTCATTCTCCACAAACAAGGAGAAAAGTTCTTACGGGTGGTACTGTCTGCCCTGGCAGCTCCATCAAATTCAGAGCTCCTCTTTTAGGTGAAATTACAGCCCTCCTTCATTTTGCTGATCTTTCATCAGGTTTTCTTCCTCTCCCTAACCTCCCAGTGACCTATTCTCTCAGAGAGCATCTAAGAGCGTTTATAGACCTGTAACTCAGCAGTTCTTTTGAAGGGTAGGATGTTAAACTGGGATCTTTTTTCCTGCTGGTTTTCTTCTTAACCTTCCTCTCTGATTTTAGCCATGTTCTCTGGGTGCTGGTTTCCTCTTATGCACAGCTGGCTGTCAGTGTTAAGAGAGACTTTTGGAAGAAGCCTGGAAGTAGAAGTTACTAAGGGTAAGCTTCCTGACAACAGTGGGTGGGCTGACTGCTTTTTCAATGTCATGTTTTGCTGTGAGGACTGTTTTGAAGTAAATTAAATTATCTGAGTGTGAAACAATCTAACATGATCCTTGATGGATAGCCCAAGGCTGGGAGTGATGGGGGAGGTGTAACACCTTCCAAAACTGCTACGTGTGTATGTTTTTATATTCACCTGTAATTGGATGAGGTTTGTTGATATGCAGTAAAACAAGATGAGGCAAAATCTCTGAGAAAAGGAGGAAACAGAAAGGTCCCAATGTGCCAGTGTTTGTGGGCTGCTTTCTAACGAGACTGGCAAGGCAGAAAAAAAGTAGAGAAATTTGAGAGAAGTTACCATGGCAGCTTTACTTCATGTTAGTTGAGGTAACATCTGACATGAAGACTGATAGGCTTAAAGCTGCAGCATCTGTGTGCCTGGCGTAGTGATGTGGTGCTGTAAGCATAGGGCTGGGAGCCAAGACACCTGGGTTCTGTATCCAGCTTCCCTACTGCAACCCGAAGGATGTTACTCACCCTTATGCTGTTATTTCTGCTCGTGTCTCTTGCTTCATCTGCTGAGATTGTTGACTTTTCTCTGCAGATGCTCTTCTCCTGTATTTAAACACCACCTGATACAATGGGGCTTTGCTTCCTATTGAAAGATTTCTTAGGTTCAGTAATGATATCTGATGCTGAAGAAAAGCCACCCTTGAGTCATTTTGATTTGGGGATGAGTCAAGCTCTGTAATATTCCTAAGTGCCACAGCAAAGCGGTCAGGCCCATCCCTGCTTCCAGTGGAAGGAGTTTGGGAATGCAGGATGTAGTCAGGCACCAGGTTCTGGATCTCATGGCCTGCTCCGGAAAAATGCGTAGGTCTTAAGATCTCTTACAGGCATTTAGTAGGTAAGATTATTCAGGACCACAGCATGATTCTGGAAGAGAGCTAAGTCCGTCTCTGAGCAGCCAGTGAACCTGTGGTGCTTGGCTGGAAGGTGGCAGGTTCCAGTCTGAGTCCCTGCTATGAGCGACTTCAGGCTGGGTGCCCAACACTTCAAACAAGCATCTTGGAAGCTGAACTGTTTTCTGTTTTTCATAGCAAAAGGCAGAAATGTTGGAATGACTGCTGCATAGGTACATTGTGTGTGTAGTGGAAAACAGAACGGTTTGGGTCGGAAGGCACCTTAAATATCACCTAGTTCCAACCCCCCTGCCATGGTCAGGGACACCTTCCACTAGACCAGGTTACTCAAAGTCCCATTCAGCCTGGCCTTGAACACTTCCAGGGATGGGGCATCTACTACCTCTCTGGGCAACCTGGGCCAGTGTCTCGCCACCCTCGCAGTAAAGAATCTCTTCCTTTATATCTAATCTAAATCTCTCCCCTTTCAGTTTAAAGCCATTACCCCTTGTCCTATCACTACATTCCCTGATAAAGAGTCTCCACCTTTCCTGTAGGAATCCTTTAAGTACTGGAAGGCTGGTATACAGTGTCCTGGAGCCTTCTCTTCTCCAGGCTGAACAACCCCAACTGTCTCAGCCTGTCTTCATTGCAGAGGTGCTCCAGCCCTCCGACCATTTCTGTGGCCTCCTCTGAACCTGCTGCAACAGGTCCATGTCTTTCCTGTGCTGAGGGCTCCAAAGCTGGATGCAGTACTCCAGGTGGGGTCTCAGCAGAGCGGAGTAGAGGGAGAGAACCACATCCCTCGACCTGCTGCCCACGCTTCTTTTGATGTAGCCCAGGATACAGTTGGCCACCTGGGCTGCAAGCGCACATTGCTGGGTCATGTCCAGCTTTTCATCCACCAGTACCCCCAAGTCCTTCTCCTCAGGGCTGCTCTCAATCCATTCTCCACTCAGCCTGTATTTGTGCTTGGGATTGCCCTGAACCACGTGCAGGACCCTGCACTGGGCGTTTTTGAATTTCATGAGGTTTGCACAGGCCCACCTCTCAAGCCTGTCAGCATCCCTCTGGATGGCATCCCTTCCATCCAGCATGTTAAGCACACCATACGGGTTGGTGTTGTCGGCAAATTTGATGAGGGTGCACTCAATCCCACTGTCCACATTATCGACAATGATGTTAAACAGCACGGGAACAAATACCGACACCTGAGGAACACCAGTTGTCACTGGTCACCACTTGGACATTGAGCCATTGACTGCTACTCTTTGAGTGTGGCCATCCAGCCAATTCCTTATGCACCAAGTCGTCAGTCCATCAAATCCATGTCTCTCCAATTTAGAGACACAGATGTTGTCCTTGGACGGTGTCAAATGCTTTGCACAAGTCAATGTTACTCACTTATGGTTCACAGCTGTGATTCCTTCCCACTGGTCTTTAGAGGCATGTTTCTCTTTTCTCTTTCAGAGAACAGCGATTGAAGACAAAAAGGACTTGGGAAAGCAGGTAAGTGATCAGCACAAATAGACCAGTGACGCTTTTATCACATGACAGTTGGGCTGAACCCATGGTATGGACTCAGCCTCAGACTTAGTTGTGTATAATATGACTTGAGATCCAGAAGACAAAGCCAATGCTCCCTTGATTTTTTGCATTCCTTATGCGGCTCAAATACCTTTTAATGTCACAGGGAGACCTGGAAATCTGTCAGAAATGCAGGACTGAGCCTTATGTCACTGCAAGTCCTTTCTGCTAATAAATTAAAATGTCAGGCAGCTGCATGTTTATGTAGGTAATATATCAATGTATGTTTCAATAGCATAGAAAAATATTTTTCAGCAGTGTGTAGTGAGGGAGGACTAGCTCTTTGTGCCCTTTGACTAGCTTTGTTTCCTTGTGAGGCTACACATTTTTTACTTTATTTGAGGATTTTTTTCCCCCCAGAAACGGAAAAAGTGTTGACAAATCTGTGAAAGTGCATTGAAATTAAGAAGGGCTGCAGAACAGTCAGAGATCACAAATTTAATTCATTACTAAGTTGCTTGCGCTTCAGTACAGCTTAATTGATTCAATGCCTCATTCATTAGGCAGAGCAGGAAAAGGTTTCTCCACTGGAGGCCCCATTGCAGGCACTGCAGACAAGGCCTTGGGAGGCACTAAGAAAACTCAGCTCCTGTGGAAATTGCCAAGATACTTCTTTACATCCTATATGGTCATTGCTATTTGGAATCCCTGACTGAAAGCAATGATGGCTAATTCAAGAACACACCACCACAAAGCAAGGCAGAAGCCATGCACATTCAGCCCATGCATTGCTAGGGACAGGAAAAGGTTAACGACACGGTCTTAAGTAAATTATTGTCCTAAATTATAAGCTTGAGAGCATGTATCATCTTTAAGATGTGTTTTCTGTATTCCTTACCAGGTGCCAAGATGGATATAGTGAACAAACATTTGTGTTGGGTTGACCAAGTTCTTATCTGAATTGCATTAGGCAATAGACATCTGCATAGGGCAGGAATAGGAGGGGTTTTGCCCCCCAAATATGTTATATTCTCTTTTTAAGTAAAGTTTTAAAATATTATCTTCTCTTCTTAAGTAAAATTTGTGGTGGTTTGCTTTTTTCTTTGCGTGCCTTAGTATGACTGTGTCTCCTGTATATATTTACTCTTGCCAAACTTGCAGGAACTTAATATCTTTTTGAACGTCTCACTTTTTGCTGAATTTAAATTAAACTGGTCAACAAGTTCAGTAATTCCTGGGTGTGGGTGGGCAGAGGGCACAAACAGTGCTGCCCTCTTCTTAGGACGTGAGACTAATAAAAAATTTCATATTTTGTTTCCTGCTCTCAATTAATAACGTTGCTCATAAAAGAAAAACTGCTCTCTTAGAAGTATTGTTTTAGAATTTGGAACACAGTAGCAAGTGTGATTCCCCAAGGCAATTGTTTTCTTCTTATAACTTCTTAAATATACGTTCCTAGGATGGTACTAAAATGAAGTAGAGAATTCACTCTAGACAAGGTATTAGATGATGTACATAACATAATTACTATGGAAATTGCTATAACCAGTACAGCTACATATAAAGTTTTTTTCTTGCCTTTGGTAATTTAGGATTTTTTTTTTCACTAGATTTTATGATCCTGAATTAGAAGAATTAGATTTGGTTGCAAATAAAAGAACGGCACATGGTTATTTTCTTATTTTAAAAAAAAGGCAATAGAAAAATGATCCTACAGTGTTCCACCTTTTTTTCTTTTGTTTTCCTCAATGAGCTCTGTTACATTTACTCAGTCTTGTAATATTTTTCAAAACTGCTGGTCCTGCAGCCTGAGTTTTAAAAAAATGAAGGTTCTGTGCTCCTGTGCCCAGAGCATCATACATAATCAGGAAAAATTAGTGGAAGTGTGAAGAAGTGGAATTTTGTCTCTATCTCATGCTTCTAGCACTGAAAACATGTATTTTGTTTTGTATTTTTTTTTCCTCGGAGCCATACTTTTTCTCCTAGACCAAATTCTAGCAATTTGTTTATTTGGAAAATATGACCAAGGTTTGGTACTAGAAACATGCTGAGTCCTACCTACAGCTGTGGAATGAATCTCAAGAATGACAGGAAGCAAGCTTTTTCCTCACTCTTTTTTCCAGAGTCCTATAGTGTGTCTGGTTTCATCCAAAGTCTCTGAAGCCCATGGGAACGTCACTGTTGTGGTGGGATATGAAACCGGCACTTGCATTGTATCAGGAACTCCGCACAATGAACAGATTTGGGGTTTACATCCAGTATTAAATTTCTACCAATTGAAAAATACAGTGTATTATTTTCATCCGTTCAATACATAGCCTAAGGCTTTCTTGGAACTGATGATGAATTTGTTAAGACTAGTAGCTGGCCTTTGTTTTTGCATCTGTATTCTCATTCCTAAAAATATTGGCTTTGTCTGTCGATTGCAGGAGTTGTTGACTTTGAGGTTTGGGAATTGATAAAATCTGTTGTACAGGAGAGAATGATATTCCTATCACTGCCTTTGGGGATAATTTGAGCTAAAAGCTGTCTGGTTTCTGTTGGAGGGCAGCAATCAGATCTATGGTATTTCTTTTTGCTCACTGTGTCTTTCAGATATCCTAGTAAAACCCTTCTCTGTTTAGACATCTGGCTTTGTCTCATTAACTTGATGAGCCTCGATGCTCCATTCATCTGTTTCTCCCATAAACAGCTCCGTGTTTCATTTTCTTGCTGTCTCCTTTTCATAGGATGCATGCTTATCTACAAATTTCTACTCCTTCCTAGCTAAAATCTCACCTGCAAATTCATTTAAGACTGCCCACAGTAAGCAAAGTAATGACAGTCTTTGTGTTAGCTCCTCAGCTGGCAGATTTAATCATGGGCTTAAATTTTTTGGAGCCTTGAGTCAGGTTTGACTCTGGAAACTGCTGTGCTCAGATGCTCTCTCTTACAGGTGGGCAACATCAAGGGCTGGCATAAAAGAACTGTTAATTTCCTAGGGATTTTAGATCACTTGTGTCTTTGGTCTGATGGATTTGAAATATATGGCAATTAGAATAAATTCCTCTATTTCCCAAAATTAAAGCTGATTTCTTCCTATGGACTGTTCCATAAGGGTAAGATTTTACTGTGAAGATTACAGGAATCTCTCTCTCTCTCACACACATATATTGAGGCAGGTCTCTTTCTCTTATAAAACTAGATAAAAAGGACCATTATTATCCTTGCAGTCTTCAATGCATTCTGCACTTTCTTAGTTGGCTCAACTTCCACTTTCTCTAATCCTTTAAAATTCTTCCAGAACAGACTGGGAAAGAATGGATAAGCATCTATTATTGCTGTGGTACCTTTTTGTTCTGCATGAAATGAAACCTTGATACCTTCAAAGACCTATTCCCTTTCCTTTCCAGGGCAGTGGCTCAAAATATTTTAAGAGGGACATTGTTCTGTTTAACTGTATAAGTGCTGTGCTGGTGGCATGCCACGCAGTGAGATTCCTCTTAAAGGTTTCTTGCATGCTACATTTGGGACAGGATGTCAGCTCTGTGCCGGTCCTCGGTAGCATCTGTAAAAATGTCTGCCACTAAAGTGACAATAATGGATGACAGGATAGAGCTGGGAGGTGGCAGCGGGAGTTCAGTAGTCTTCTCTGCCTTCATTTTCCTTCTTTTTTTTTTTTTTTTTTGGGCTAGATCCCAAACAGATGAGGTCCGAACAGGATGGAAATGTTGCTGTGTGGGAGTCGGGAATGAGAGAGAAGGAATGGGGTGAGATGTTAAAAGACACTGTGGGGGTGCACACACCTGGGCTGTCCCCAGCTGAGAAGCTCCAGGTGACGGTGGCTGAGCTAAGGCTACCTAGGTGGAGTATAGGCAGGGGCAGAGACATGCCATCCGCCCATCCTCCTGTGGTCTGTCCCAGCTCTGAGGCGTTAGTGGCTTTGCCCCCAGTGACAACAAATGGGGAGCTGCGTACTGGAGAGTTTGAGCTCCTGAGCGTCTTTTGGGCTGGGCTTGAGAAACCTGTTCAGCACCCAGTCAGCAAGTACTGTCCTGCTGGTCCCTCCACCTCCCTCAGGGCCACCATTTGGCTTCTCTGCGCCATCTCTGCAGGGATCCCGTTAAGACCCTGAGCAGGGCAGTGTGGCACAGGGGATTTTGGAGCACCAGTGGGTCTTGCTACCTGGCTAGGGCTGGTGGTGCATCAGAGACTCAGGAGCTGAGGTAGCAGTTCTGCCCAAGGACTTGAAATCTATGTTCAAGTCCTTGGGAACTGTTGATACAAGACCAGCTCTACCATTATGAATGGACTGGTGGTCGAAAAATGTAGTACCAAGCCACTCGTTGTGTCCTGGGATCCCGTTGGCCACTGCTTTGACCCTTCTGTACCATCACTGATTTCAGAGGAGTTATTCAGAGAATGAAGCCTAATAACTTTGCACAGGACCATCCGTTACCCTAGGGATGATCATTTGTTCTTTTATTTGCCTCAGGATAGATGCTAGACATAAAGGCTGGTGCTCCAAGATCTATCTGCGGTCTCCACAAGACATGCTGTTTTAATGAAGCCCTTTGTGCCAAGTCAAACCCGCAAGTCTCCTTTTTGATTTTTACGGATGTTAAGTAATGCCCAAGGGGGATTCAGATTACATCAAGCAAAGCTCTGGGCTGAATTCTTCCGATGGTCCATCACTGCTAACTGATAAATCTATTACATAAGCGGGAAAGCCACGTGGGATAGAGGATGTTCAACATAAGTTGTATAGATAATCCATAGACGCTGTCCTGCTGGGAGACAGAACAGAAAACACTGCTGCTTTGGCAATGAAAGATCTGAGGATAACACACCAAATCCTGTAATTAAATGACTTTTAGTGTTCCTAAACGTTATGTTTCATCTAGACTTCCCAAATAGAATTAATTAGAAGCTAATTAAAAGAGCCTCCTGCTTTCTTTCAAAGTATCTTTCTGGTATTGTCTATAGTGAGTTTATCTATTCACAGAGCACCATGAATCACTCCCCTGTTTAAGAAAAAATTGATTGCTGTTCTAATACTTATTGAACACCTATAACAGATGTTTAAATCTCTACGAGCTTGAGATAATTAAAATAATAAATCTATACTCATTTGACAAGACTGTTAGCAGGAACCAAAGATATAAATAATCTAGTGGAGCTGTGAGACATTATTCTGCCAAGTGTTATGATCGTGTTCTTATGGAAATTTCAAGCCTGAGTCTACAGTCCTTATTTAGGCAATGCTCCCATCAGATGTTGTTGTCAGGAATAAGGCAGTGGTCAGGAAAGCTGCCAGGACTGGGGCTCAGGATTGTATAACAGCAAGAACCTCAAGAGCCTGGCCTTCCACCACAAGACTAGCATCTCAACACTTAGCTGTCTTTGTCTATATCTTCTAGGACAGCTGGACACAGATCTCCTTTGTCTTTTTCTTAGCCTATGTTTTGCTTCAGTGAGTTAATTATGTGTAGTAGTATGTGGGCACCTGCATTTGCACTTCGTAGTGCTTGGCTGCCAAGGTATGCCTCACAGGCTGGGAAATGTCACCTTATACCTGGATGGTGAGAGGAGACTCAGCTTCCATCTCCCTTCCTTCCTTTGCAGGCACAAACCTACATCTCCTGTTTCATCAGAAGGCACCCCTGTGGTCTCCAGCCCTTCAGGAGCGAGCTGGTGCAGCCCCAAGCGGTGTGCTGTGCAGAAGAATTCGGTATTCACTGGGCCTAAGAAAAAGAGGTTGTTCTCCTAAAGCCAGAACACTCCTAAGGCAGGGCCGTGGTATGTCCCTGACCCAAGGCTTTTGTACCATTGACTATTTTGTGTCCAGTATCTCATTGGTTCTTGAAACAGGGACTGAAAACCATCTCTTGCTTCTTCCAGCTGAGTACCTGAAGGAGACCCCAAACCAAGGGACGCTACCAAGATGCTGTGTCTCCATGACATCCAGCACTCTGGGAATCTCTTTCTTTCAGCTTCTGAAAGGAGATGGGTGCCAAGATCAGCAAAAAGTACCCATAGGTTAGCCATGGCCTTGGATAAATCACGAGGGGTAATCCTGACGTGGCCTTGCTTGCACGGCTGGCCATTGGGGCGGTAGCGCTGGAGTTGCACATGTCGTGCTTTACTTCTCAGTGCCAGAACCAGAGGGATATTGATCACTTTCATTACACTAACAAAGTTAGTGAATTACCTCTCTGGGCATGAGAATGAAAGCACAGACAAGACAGAACAATGCCCAGACAGAAAGACACTGTTGAGCACCTCTCTATACATGGAGAGAAGTTCCCCTGGTGACTTTTCTACCCAGGGGCTCGGCAGGAGTTGGTTTTAATAATTTTTTGTGAAGCCCATGAAGACAGCAGAGTGACATAGGTTATTCTCCAATCCACCAGCCCCAGACCAGCAAACATATCTAACAGAGCTGACGAAGGCCAGGAGAAACAGGCATCCATGGGGAAGATGAAAAATGAAGAGTGATGTTCCAAGAGGAACCTCTAACACTGTAACGCTGTCTTTTTATAAAAGAGCTATGGGACTAGAGATCTTGATTCACATAGTGAGACTCGTATGACAATAACTAGACAAGGAAACAAGCAAAGTCTATATTAAAGAAAGATCAGTGCACTTTCATCTCACCACATTGATAGCCTTGTGATTAGCTCTGTTGTGACGTTCTCCTGTTTCCAGACTGAGTATGTTAAACTGTGTTTCATATATAATTTCTGGCACCGTGTCAGCTTCTTAAGATCACTCGAAAGGGAGATCAGTGGGAAGAATGCCATAGCAGAGCTTGGAGAATAACTCCAAGTCTCTCTCTTGTTTTTCCTCTCCTCCAGCCTTCGCACATTCCCACAAATATCCTGACTGGCAAAGGAGACACAGCACTATTAAACTCGAGGCAATGCCAGCCACGTGCTTTATGAGTGGGTCGCAGTTTGTAGTGTGAGGTGCTCACCTCGGTGCTGCGGTTGCCCTTGTTTGGGCCTGCTAAGTCCCTGACAGCGTCTCTGTTGTCCTGTGGCTGTCTGCTTTGCTCTGATAATGGTGCTTTCAGGTGCTCTATTTGCACTGGGACTTTTTTTCTTTTCTTTTTCTTTTTCTTCCCCTGTAGCTCTATTAGCAAAAGAAATCTACCCGCACTTCATTCATCATACTTTTTTCTTCCATGGCTAATATATATAAATAAATAAATCTTTGTTAAGGGAACTCTAATGGTATGCTCCTATGTGGGTAATTATTACTTCCCTGTCAGGAAAAGGTTATAAAAATTTTTCTTTTGGGAAAATACAGTATAGACTTTTTTCCTGGCAGGCAAATACTGTACAGATGTTCTTCTCTGGATAATACATCTGAAATGCTCCTTGTAGGATAACCTGACATAAATGCTTCTGTTAGCCTGATTTCTGTGTCACTGCAAGACTGTTGATTGTTTTCCTAGGAGGAAAAAAAGCCTTCTAAGGTTTCCTCCAACTGGGAAAACATTATTCAGGCACCTGGTTCTGTCAGGAAAATACAAATTAAAAATGTTATTTTATTTTTAAATGTATCAGAGTATTGGTTCAGAAAGGCTGTTAAACACATGCTTAAATCTGTCTGTATTTACAGGGACAGATTCTTACCTGCTCATCTCCTGACTAGCTGCACAGCAGGGGTTGCTCAGCTAACCAGTTTCTTTAGTGCTGCGAGTACAAGTTCACAAGTGAAGGGGGAGATTTACCAGTGGAGTGGAAGGATTTGCTGCTAGAGCCATGGTTTAGCTGACACTAGCAGCACTTTCAGCTGGCTTGGCTGGATGGGCTTTTTCCTGGAAACAGCTGTCTTGCATTGAATCATCCTAGGCAAGCTATTTGAGGGAAACATCACCTTCTGGAGTGTCTGTGGTGGGGGAAGACAGAAAGCCAAACCTTGCCGTGTTGTTAACCTTCCCAGTTTCTGTCCCCAGCTGCAGCTGAATGGTACTGCAATGCCCAGCCCGAAGCCCCCATGCTTAGGAGCGTCATCTGCTTAGGAAATCACAGATGGTAAGTGTCTGTTTATTCAGTGGTGCCCCTGTGAAAACGCTGTGTTTTTGGGTGAGGGGCAATTACCTGTCTTTCTCTATAAATGTGAACTGCAGCTGACTTAGTTGCCTTGTGTCAGGCATCATGGGAGATGATGAGCCAGGAGGAGAGCGGCCCAGAAGAGCGTGTTGGTCCAGGGCAGTGTGCCTGTGCGTGGTGGCTGCCGTCTCTGATGCTTGTTGCTGAGCCTGGTTTTGTCTAAACTTGTAGAAATATATTTTAGAAGGTGGTGGGTTGTTTTTTGTTTTTTAAATTCTCTTCCAACCCTTTTTTTGTCACTGGAAGTGGGAAATGAAGAGACTGCTTTGGGCACTTCAGATACTTTTAACTATCAGCTATATAACGCAAGTGTTTGTGATTAAAGAGTAGGCCTTAATTGCTGACATGAATCAACGTGCTGTGCATGATGTGTGTACAGGAGAAAGAGAGAGCTACTCAAGAAAATTATTGCTTTTCACCCTCTTAATTACTGCTGCTCTGAGGTCTAGGCTGAGGTCTAAGTGCTGTTTCTCAGCTGCTTTGTGTCCAAGACAGAGTAAAATGGTACTGAGAATTAAGGGGAAATGGAAAATGATTTGTAGTTCAGACAGGTCTAATTTGGTCTCATTTCTTTCTTTGGTCTGTCCCCTCCTTGTGAAGTACTAGTGGAGTCAGGCATGTCGGTGGGTGGTGGCATCTCTGCGTTCACAACGGAGCTGAGCAGCAGTGGCTGCTCTGGGGAAATTGCTGCAGAGATGGACTGAGAAAATTTGGCATTGGGTTTTTTCGTAGGACAAAGACTTGGGTGTGACTTTGTGAAAACTGCTGCCAAAGGTGCTCTGCCACAGCCATGTGTCCTAGTGCTCAGCAAAGGTAGCTAAAAAACCCCAAACAGTTAAAGCATTCTGCTTGCTGTCTTCGCCATGGAGAAAGAATAGTGTGAAGAAATCAGGCAAATGTGGACATTTAGAGACAGTGGAGCTCACCTAAGGCAAAAGTACCACACCTGCTGGATGAGCAATTTCCTCAAAAAGCAGACAAAAGAATGACTTGTTTAAAGGATTGGATCCACTGTGTGGATCTCATCGTGTAACAAAGATATTTCTCTGGCCTCGTAATTTTTGTTAGTTGGTTCAGAGAGGGGGAGGAATTGCTGGAACGGTGATCTTTGAACAAAACCACAAGCTGGGGTGAAGCACACAGAATTAGGCAGAGGGCACTTGGTTGAGCAGAGCAGGCAGGTTTCCTGAGGCTGCTGGGCACATGCAGTGAAGAAAATGATATGCTTGAAAATGAAGTGGAAATTCTAGGGAGAGTGAGAGCGGTGGATGGGAGTCATCTTTCTTTCATAGTACAAGGAAATTAAATCCCCAGAGGCATTGGTGCCACAGGGACTAAGAGGCTGTTGAAGCAAAATGCTTTGGAGGTAAAATACACTGTTGGTGCAAGACATCAGTATGGGTTTGAGAGTGACCATAGCTAGGAGGAAACAAAAGGACACCTGATGGGCAGAGGGACTGGACACAGGATGTGGGAATTCTGGTTTGTGGGCTCTTGCTCCACCCAAAAGCTTTGAATGAATATAAACTTATTCCAAACTCTTATGTCCTTGCCTTGCGAGATCTGTCTTCTCTCTCTGCCTTTCTCACAGGGAATACCTGCCTGCAGACCAGTATGGAGTTTATCTATGAATCCCTGATAATGTAGCATCTTTATTGGATTAACCTCCCCCAAACCAGCAGTGACATATGGGAGACTGCCTCGTTCCCTCCAACTCATTCAAGTTGTTATAAATAAGTAAAGCTGAACTTGGAAGAGAGAGAAAAATACCTCCTAAATTTTAAGCAATGGGGAATCCAAAGTAAAAGATTTCCCCAAGGATTAAGCTGTTATTCCTTTGATGGGAAGTGTCTGTATGTCACAACTAGGAGTTGTTCAGGCACCAGGGGATGTATTTAAAGTACAGCTCTGCACAGTGTAGTGTGAAAGAGGCCTGCTAGCCTTACTATTTCTCTTCCTCTATTAATGAGAAATGTTTGCTTCCAGAGCAAGAAGAGAGCTCTGACTGTGTCCAGCCTGATACCCTGACCACCAAACTGCAGGGTCACATCCTTCTTGCTTGTGTGTGACAACCCCCTTTTCAGAGCTAGGCTTGCACTCAAATAAACTTCCTCAAGGTAATTATAATTCATAACTTGTTTTTGGAAGAGGCTTTCAGTATTCACGTATTTCTTTCCAGCAGTAGATGGCAGCAATTTTCTTAGTCCTAATCTGATAAGATCTGTAGAATAATTACTCTAAATTAATGTAGTTTAAGAGATAAAGGCTTCAGTTGCCCTTTTCAGCAGTCATTATTAACTAAGATGTCATCCCTGCTGTTCTCCAGTCAGTCCAGTGCTGGTCAACAGCAGAGACCAGTGCCTGAGCCTGCCACTCATGTGCTTCTCTCCTGGAAAGCCCAGCCAGCACCAGGGATGCTCGCTGCCTCTGTGGTGGTGAGACAGTGTGGGACCAACAGCCAGCCGAGCTGGCCCCCAACAACTCTCAGCCATCGGTGGTGCCACCAGGAACCAGGAAAAGGTAGACCAGCCTCCAGCTCCTTTGGGTTATACTTTGGGGATAACCCAGGTTTGGGAAAATGTGGGACCACATCCTTGCCTTCAGCTAGCGGGGGAAGTAAATAGCTTGGAAAATAAATGAAGTACAAAATACTATGATGAATGTCTAGTTAAACAAAGTCTGAAGTAAGAGAAAAGAGCAGAAATTATCTGGCTCAGAAATAATCTGTGTGATTACTCTAAGCTGACTTTTCCCCATCACACATACTGTACATGGATTTCCAGAAGATGGTCATTAAGAGACTCATTTTTAAATGAAATGTTCTTGATCAGTATAAAGGTTTGCAACAGGAGATAGAAGGTGTGAGAAATAAATTAAGCAACATTACTATATGAATCTAAAATATAATGGCTCCTGTTATGTGCGCACAGAAATAATGATGTTGAAATTAGGGAAGCTTCATCAACTTCAAATGAATAACGGATCTCCAGTGGACAGAGAGAAAACTGATTTTAATGATTGTTTTAAACTAACATTTTGTGTAATAAATGTTTAATGCATTTGTTCTGAAACAGAATTAACTGCAGTTCCGTATTGTATTCATGGCACAAGTTCTGCTTCTATTCAGCAGTTTCTCTATCCTTTCTGTCTCCTGAAGTCTACAGTAAGTTGGGGTTTTTAAAGTTTATGATCCATTTTGCAATGTCTGATAAATATACCCCCTATTACTGCTTTTGATGATCTGTCTGGTTGATTTGGCTGTGTTGTGGGAAATGCAAGTGCAAGGCCAAGAATTAGAGAAATTTATAATTGGGTAATTGTATTTAAACCATATTAAGCTCTGTTCACCCTGAAACATGGCAGGAATTATGACCTGCAACTTTGCAGTCACCTGTGTTCCATTCTGGCTGTGTAGTAGGAATGCACCTGCTCTTTCAGGTTTAAAAATATGCCTGTGGTATAATACAGGCAGGTGAAGGAGACTGACCTGCCCAAAGTCAGAAAGAGAATTAGAAAGTGATGGGCAGGGGGAGGGAAGGATCCTTGAATAACCTGGGCATCGTCACCATCGCAATCGTTGTGGACAGCTGACCTATCTAGCAAGGGAAAGAAAATCTTTTCCTTAATCATTAAAGGTAATAGAGTATAAGATCGGAGCTTGTGGGAACGGGTAAAAATACTTACCTGCGTCTTGGGTAAGTGACTAGTTGTAATATTATGCCCTTAATCAAGAAAAACAACCAAGGGCTGGCTACTGTCCTCTAATGCCTCAAAGATCCCCTCCATCACTGTTTTTCCTCTTTTACTCTGGCAGCTTCTGAGTTCTCCTAAGCGTACTCAAAGGGTGAGAGTGCTCATGACACCAGTGCTCGTTCACTGGTGAAGTTGTTTGTTTACTTCCAAATGCTTCTTTTGACCTTGCCCTGTTTTCCCTGCTAAAAAGGTCATGTACACAGTGAGCAGAGCTGATGTGGAGACACCTTTATGCCAATGTAGCAAACACCCTGCCTTTTCCTGTGGTTACAGGCCATTTCACAGCAAACAATTCCCAGCAGAGAAACGCAAATAACAAATATGCTTGTCCACTTCCAGGGGCTCTTGCAGACTCTCCAGCTTAGAGCAGGGAGGTGACCGGGGACAGCCCCTGCGGCACAGGGCAAAGGGGCTTGTTTAGGAGGATGCAGAGCAGGAACCATCTGCCAGGTGGGAGGAGAGGGATGAGCTCAGGTGCTGAAATGGCTTGTCCTGGCACTCGTACACAGCTGGTGTGAGCAGAAAGCAGCAGAGGCTGTGAGAATCAGGTTGTTGTGTCCAAGGTGCTTTGATTTCCACCTTCTAAGTGAGATTTAGACTTTTTATTTATTTGCTTGATGCTTCTGAAATCATCTCTCCCCGATGACCTTACCAGTATGTGCACTTGCCTTTTATGGAAACAGGCTGTTTAATATCTAATACATTCTTCTCAGGCCTTGGATTGGAGTGATTTTGGTCACTGAAATGCTTCGTGCTTTAAAGTGACTGCTACATGTGAGTGTGGGATCTGTGCTTGTCTTCTCCGTGGCTGCTCAGCAGGCAGGTTCCTCCCTGGAGTCCTAAGCTTTTCTGCCCCTCTCTACTGCCAGTGCTGTAGTTCTTTGGTGTGTGATGGCCTAGTGCTGTTTTTTGACCGTATGCAGATGTAGATGCTGTGAAGGGTTTGTTTGTAGCTTCGTTGTAAAGGTTGCACAGGGATCTGTGACAGCAGGGACCAGCTACCTTTGCAGGGGATGAAATGTAAGTGCTCTCATTATCAAACATGCACCACGCTCTCACTGAGCATGGGCTGCGTCTGATGGGAAGTTGAAAGGCGATGAGTTCGCTTTAGACAAGTAAACTTGCAGTATGAATTCCTCCTCTCTGAGGTCCCTATATTCCTCATGGTGCAGTCCTTTGAGCAAGGACTGTCATGTACTACATGGCTGTGTAGCTTATCACAATAGGAGTCTGGCTCAACTGATGCCTCTAGATACCAGCATGAAATAAATATTAATAATGTGGGAGCCTCCCTGCTTACGATATTCCTGTTTCAGGCCTTCTTATTACTGTTCCTTTGCAGCTGGAGAAATGGATGCAAAATCATCTTCTCCTTTCAAATAAGGCTAGAGCTGAAAGTGAAAGGGGGCCAAAAAGGGCAGCTGAAATAACTACAAGCATAAGGGGACTTTCATTTGAGACAATATTAGGCAAGATAAACCCCACTTAATTCTAAGGGCAAACTAATAAACAAGAGTGTGACAGAAGGATGTGTAATAATGAATGGCAGGGTTATTCCTCACTGTGTGTTGGCAGTATACAAAAGGGATGCTCAATGAAAGTCAGAGGTGACAAGCTTGAAATAGATAAACGAATTCTTTTTATACTGTGCAAAACTTAACATGTAGATCTCAATTCCACAAGATCCTCTGTTGTTATGATACATACTTAGATGTGTTTCAGAAGCAGAAGCAGGCAACTTCCTTCAAAAATCTTATAAAACATAAAGTGAAGACTATACCAACAACAGCATTTAGCTTTCAAAACCGTATGTCTTTTCCTTATGCCTGCTACAACGTGCTAAACCGGGTAAATGGTGATGAGGCTTGTTAAACCATGTGCTCTGAAATGACCGTGCAAGCTCAGAAATACTGAATTCAAAATTGGTTTTTATACTTTGTTTGGAATCAGCTAGCTTGAGAAAGCAAGCTCACTGTTTTGTTCTGACATAGCAAGTGTTTTACAGATTTTATCAGAGGAGATTGTGCCTATCTAATGGAGAGCATATTTGACTTTGTATTTGGGATACAGAAGATGAAATTCTGATTCCCAAGGTGAAAGAGAACCTGCCTTTCCTCTAATTCTGCTTGGTTGATGGAGCTGCCGAAACTTACACTTTCCCCTGTTGGAAAGGGAGGCAACTGGAAAATCTGTGCTGAATACAAATGTACTGTACTAGGTGGGGGTTGTGGTGGGTTTATCTTGGCTGGACACCAGGTGCCCAGCAAAGCCACTCTATCACTCTCCTCAGCTGGACAGGGAAGAGAAAATTTAACGAAAGGCTCATGGGTCAAGGTAGGAGAGGGAGAGATCACCCACCAATTACCCTTACGGCCAAAACAGACTCGACTTGGTGAAATTAGTTTAATTTATTACCAATCAAATCAGAGTAGGGTAATAGGAAATGAAAACCAAATCTTAAAACACCTTCCCTCACCCCTCCCTTCTTCCCAGGCCCAACTTTAGTCCTGAATTCTCTACCTCCTTTCCCCAAGCAGCGCAGGGAATCGGGGTTGCAGTCAGTTCATCATATGTTGTCTCTGCTGCTCCTTCCTCCTCAGGGGAGGACTCCTCACACTCTTCCCCTGCTCCAGCACGGGGTCTGTCCCACAAGAGACAGTCCTCCACAAACTTCTCCAATGTGAGTTGTTCCCCTGGGCCACAGCTCTTCATGAACTGCTCCAGTGTGGGTCCCTTCCATGGGGCGCAGTCCTTCAGGAACAGGATGCTCCAGCATTGGTCCCCCATGGGGTCACAAGTCCTGTCACCAAACCTGCTCCAGCATGGGGCCACGGGTCCTGACAGGAGCCTGCTCCAGCATGGGTTTCCTACAGGGTTACAGCCTTCTTCAGGCATCCACCTGCTCCATTATGGGGTTCTCCATGGATTGCAGGTGGATATCTGCTCTGGCATGGGGTCCTCCACAGGCTGCAGGATATCTGCTCCACCATGGACCTCCTATGGTCTNTGGTCCCCCATGGGGTCACAAGTCCTGTCACCAAACCTGCTCCAGCATGGGGCCACGGGTCCTGACAGGAGCCTGCTCCAGCATGGGTTTCCTACAGGGTTACAGCCTTCTTCAGGCATCCACCTGCTCCATTATGGGGTTCTCCATGGATTGCAGGTGGATATCTGCTCTGGCATGGGGTCCTCCACAGGCTGCAGGATATCTGCTCCACCATGGACCTCCTTTGGTCTTCACCACAGGCTGCTGGGGAATCTCTGCTCCAGTGCCTGGAGCACCTCCTCCCTCTCCTTCTGCACTGACCTGGGTGTCTGCAGAGTTGTTCCTCTCACGTATTCTCGCTCCTCTCTCCCAGCTGATGTTGCGCAGCAGTGTTTTCCCCTTCTTAAATACGTTATCCCTGAGGTGCTACCACCGTTGCTGATGGGCTCAGTCTTGGACATTGGCGGGTCCCTCTTGGAGCCGGCTGGCATTGGCTCTGTCGGACATAGGGGAAGCTTCTGGCATCTTCTCATAGAAGCCACCTCTGTAGCACCCCCCTACCAAAACCTTGCCATGCAAACCCAATACAGTTTTTATTTTGCCTTTATGATTGCTGTTGCACTTGATAGTTGTTTATTTTTGCTTTCTAGTACTTGCTAGAAGATTCGCACTGCTGGAACAAAAATGATAGAAATATTTAATGCATGACATTATTTATCTATAGATATTAGCGGAAGTAGGATAAATGACTGCAGATTTTACTTTGTTCTAAAATTGATTACATCTCTTTTGCATGCTTCATATTATCTGGGGTATTTCAGTCATGCATATGATTTAGTTATCCTGTGGCACTGAATCGTACCTGTGACTCTGGAGGCTGAGAGAATTGGATAGGTTTAGTGCTAACTTGGCAGAGTAAGGATGAATTCCATATAGATAGAGAAAAGTAGGTCAACCTGCTTGATGTAGTTTGCATTGTCTCCTACAAACCCAGGGTTAGATTCTGATCTCGATTACATTAGCACTGACTCCACTCAATAGTTACCAAGGAAATAGGCAGGCCTACCAGGTGCGTTCATTGAGGCAAACAAAATCTGTTCCTTCCTTTTGGCCTATTAATTTGGATGATGATTATCACATGTTCAGCAACATGGACTACCAGACATGAGGCATCCTGGACAGATGGCCACTGTGCACGTAGAGCAACGCTGTAGCTCAGATAACTGTGCTACGTGCATTCACTATTGTGAACATACTGCTTTGGACCTCCACTGCTGGCACATCTGGGCTGCAGTCTGATTCACAGCCTTCCTGTATCAACAGCACTCCAGCAATGCAGCTGAGCTCCGAGTCTGACCATTTCTAAAGGTACATTTGATGTCTGATAATGCTGATAGGCAATTCCTCATTGCACTGAAAAGCAGAATTGATGACTGTCATCTTATATGTGGAGGATCTGATTTACCGGGAGCATAGCTAGTAGTTTGAGGGAAGCAACTATCTTTTTCTGCCCAGCACTTGCTGGATGACGTTTTGAATACTGCGTCCAGTTTTGGGACATCCAGTTCAAGAAAGACATCAGTAAATTGCAGAGAGTTTAGCAGAGGGCCCCCAAGATGGCTGGGAGCTGGAGTACATTCCCTGTAGTGAAAGGCTGAGGGAGCCAGGCTTGTTCAACCTGAAAAGAGATGTTTTTGGGGATACCCAGTAGCAGCCTCTCAGGCTGGTGAAGCATCAAGGAGACAGAGCCAGGCTCTTCAGTGGTGTGTGGTGGAAGGATGAGAGGCAATGGGCGTAACCTCAAATGAGAGTGGATATAAGAGAAGCTTTTTCCCCCTCATGAAGACAGTGAAGCTGTGAAACAGGGGCCCAGGGCGGTTGTGTACTTTCTATCCTTGGAGTTTTTCAAGACCCAACGGGATCTTGAAAGCCCTGAGTAAATTGGTCTGATCTCATGGCTGACTGTGCTTTGAACAGAGGGTTGGACTAGAGACCTCCTGATGTCCCTTCTAGCCTGAATTATCCTATAGTCCTAAGCAATTTATGTTCCTGTAGGGTCTGCAACCCCTGGGGAGTCTGTGTCACAGTGGGTCAGGCTGTGCTTGGTGGAGGACAGCAGTCTGGTCCTGTCCGGAGGATCTTCGGCGTTGGTAGCTTGGTGTGAGCTGTCTCAGATGTCTCTGGTCTTACATCTGTGGTGCCACTAAAACACCAGCTAGTGTGTACGAAGAAAGGCTGTATCGCCTAACCATATGTTGCATAAATCTTATTCCTAAATCTTCTTTCTGGGGTGCATCTTGCATGGGTGGTAAGAACCGTTAATGCATCTGGTGAATTTTTCCCTGGAGTGTTTGGTACTAAACTATTTCCAGTCACGTAACACCTTTGTGGTTGGGAAAATGCAAATAATAATCTAGAGAAATTCACTGTAAGCTAGCTGTTTATTTAGCTTCATCCCATTAATACAATTACATCTGAGATGATGATCACTGCTCATTGCACAGCTTCACGAGAATGCCTGGGCACTTAATAAGGTAAAAGTTTATTTTTTCAGACAGGGTTTGGATGGATGCAATAAAACCAAATCCTGTCTGTCTCTAGAGACTTCTCATGCAATCACTGAAATCTGTGTGTAAACCAGTAAAGACTGTAGGCCTCCAGTTCATTTTGAGTGAGGAACTCTAGCTGCAATACTAGTGGAGTGCTTACTTCTAAAGCTATTGCAGAGCTAAATTTTGGTCAATGAGACTCCTTCAGTCCCACAGAGACATTTGAACAGAAAGTTATTGTATTTTTTGTAGGTTTTTTTTTCTTTTCTTTTTTAAGGGGGAAATATTCCCACAGGTGCTTAGGAAAATAAAACAAGAATCAGCTGAAGAGGAGGAAGGTGAAATGCCAAATGTCTCAACCAGTTCTGCTTAGTACCAAACACAGGCATCTTCTGCATACAGAAGGCAACAGAAATAATGCTGGTGTTTGTTTTACAGTCATTTAGTTTACATCAGGGGAATTCAGTGTGCTGGCATTGTTGGCCATTTCAATTTTCAAATGCAGCTGAACAATGAATTTTGATCATCAGTCTCACTAACGTTCTTACTGAATACAAATCAAGTCATTCAAAGAACTTGGGTTTGCATCTAATTATTAAAATCACTGAATTGGGAACCACTTTTCACTCCCGGTTTTGAACCTTTTTCTACACGAGTCATGTCACCCAGAATAGCCATCCCATCTAATCCATCTGGTAGTGCAAATAGTTGAGGGGCTCCAAATAACAAGAAAATTGTTTACCTTTCTAAATAGGATATGGAATGACTTTCTTGCCTCTTTACAGCAGCTCAAACATTTACACAAACTTGTTAAGCTGCTTAGAGAGAGGATTGTTTGTCCAGGTAATGCTTCTTTCAGTAAGTTAAGCTGCAAGGAAAGCAGATGCTTGACTTCATGGAATTTGGGGGATTCTGTAGAAATTGCCTCTGGGAGAAATTTAAATAAATTAATGGAGAGCTTCTGATTCCTTTCCTTCTATGTCTTTATTTTGAGTGAGTTATTCCCCCTCTATGCAGATGGATCTGTGCAACACTCATAAGGAAGTCATTTAATTATGTAAAGCTGCTCCAGGTAAATGCCATTTACAGATGGCTAAAAAAATTTTGGATTATACTCATTTGCCAAGAATAATCTCCCTCTCTTCACTCTTGGCAGAGAAGTGTTTTCAGTTTTTGTCAAGGTAAGCTGCAGAATGTATACTCCTGTCTGCGTCTTTTTACCCATTTTGACTGTTTTCTGTCTTTGTGATTTTTAAATGGTAACCCTGCAGGCGCTGTGCACATAATTGAAGTAAGCAATCTGCTTGTTTATCCCTGTTTTCCATTAATTAGATATGTGCAATCTAATCTAAATTTCCTGCTGAAAAACACGAGATGACATGCTAAAGGGCCAAATCTGCTTTCCCTCACGAGGCTGAACTGCCAGTATTGGAGGAGATGTCTCCAGAGCAGGGGCAGAGCAGTGTTTTTAGCCATCTCAGGTTGGGCTGAACGGTGAGCAGAGGGAGAACAAGTTGCACTGGAAGGGACTGGAGTAGTAACCGGAGAGGCCCCTGCCCTCAGCAGGACCTGGGTGAGCCCTTGTGTCCTTCAGGTGTGCTGGAAGGCGGATGCACGTCCACAGGACACCGTGAAGCTGCAGCGTTGTCCCTGGGAAGTGTGAAAAGTGCTCTAGGAATTTTACCCCCTGCCTGAGCTGGGCTCCCAGCTGCATTGATGTGGCTTTTCTGTAGCCAGATTTCTTTTTTCTTACTTTGTTCACTGCTGACCTAGTGGTTCAAATCTTCAGTTTTATAAATAACCAAGGTGCAACCCCTAACCCAAATGGTTACTTCTGACCTACAGCAGCACAGGTAAGGCCTAAAGGTACTGCTATTTGCTAAGGGATCTCTGTGGTCCCCAGAGACAATTTAATTCAGAAATGGCCAAGCTCTGCAGTGGCCACATATTCAAAATGGGCTAATGATCAGCTGTCAGGTTCAGCCAAGAACTGAAGAACCTGTCAAGAGTGAACTTCCTAAAAAGAAATCAGAGAGATCTTCATGTAACAGGCAAAAGCAAACGGTTTTCAGCCTGCCCACAATGAGAAGAGAAGAGAGGAGAGTGAATAGCCTCAGCTCTAGGTGTGCAGAATGGCAGGTGAGCGGAGAATTTCGTAAAGCATTGGGGTCAGTGAAAATTGAGCTCTGATGTAAGTCCTGAGGCAACCATAAGTAAAATCTTTGGAGCTAGAAGAAACACGTGCATTTTTTTGAGGTTCTTTTGTTGCAGCAAGAACACCAAGCTGGATGAATACCCCCAAGGTGTTCTGCTGCCCCTGGAAGGGACAGGAGATGCTCAGTCTCTCCTTCCCAGTTTGTGCAGGGTCAAGTGCTGTTTTAAGCATCCTGGCTGTTGTAACTCCATAGCCTGCTCTGGATCACTGGTGTCCGAGTGAGGAGCCTGTAGGGAGGAGTCTCACCTGCGCAGATCGTGCTGCCTCCTGGCAGAGCCAGCGGGCTCAGACATTTTGGTCTGGATCCACCGACAGACAAAGCTGAGCATGTGCCTGTGCATTTTGTGAGCTTGGGGCGCACTGCTTTTTACTGAAAGGGATAAGTGAGTGGTTCTTTGAAGCTAATGGCCTCTTTTGTCTGTATATACATGCCATAATCCCATTGCGTTCCTGTAACAACCTCCCTGATGTCAGACTGGCCTTGTACACCCTCACATGAATGAGCTATCGCATACTAACTCCCTGCCCAGCCCACACCCGCTCCCTTCTCGCCTTCCCTCTGTTGCTCTGAATCATTTTTCTTTTGCTTGCGTGCTGCTTGCCTCCAGTGATGGGTGTGTGCCCTTTTGCTCACTGGGAGTCTGGCAGTAAATCATACATTTGCTTTTTTTCCTTTTTACATTCTGGAGCAGCTGCTCTGATTAGTTTGAAGCAGAATAAAAGACCTATAAATGGGGAGAATCCTGAAGGTAAGTACTTTACTGTGGACTTAATGTCAAGGTACAGTACACATAGTAGCTTTTACCGGGACCATTTAAAAACTGTTATCCACTGTATATTTTAAAGGCAGGACATAATTCAGACGTCTGATTGAGTACCCTTGAACGTTGATTCTTGCTCTACAATTTTTATTTTTAATAAACCTTGATCTGAGAACTTTTGAGAACATCATATATTGCGTCCATCGCCCTTAGTGGATTACTCCTCCTGTCTGAGTTGCGCCAAATTTGCGGTGACAATAAGGCAGAAGGAATGGCAAGCTCTATCAGAGGAGCAGTGGAAAAGTCCTGTAAATTTGAGGACTGCTTAAGAATTGTCTTCCCTTTTCGCTGTACAAAGTGTTATTTCTGATACTTCTCCTGGTTCTAATTACTCCAGGGAGGACATGATTCATTGATCTCGGATCCCTGCAGAAACCACCACACAGTCTTAGTCCCTCTCTCAGGAATGGAGAAATGCCAGCGACCTCCAGGGTACCCTCAATAAGCAGAGCTTTGCCATTCTGAAGCACTGAGTCCAGGGACTTAACACAAGGATTTGGGAAGGGAGCTGGACTTGAAATGTACTTCAGAAAGCTGTCGATCCGTGATCTGTAGCTTTTAAGTCAGTCTGTTGTTTTTGAATGTAGTGTTGCAGTAGTCTTTAAACTTGAGTCTTCCCTGCAGCATCTGTAGTAAAATTATGGTGCTTCCTATAACTCTTTTCCTGCCCCTGTTCCCATCTGCCCCTAGGCACACTCTCCGTGTTTCCCTTGGTGTTTGCAGAGTTCAGTGTTTGACCAAGTCCATCTTCATCCCTCCAGAAAAGTGTTGTTGGGTTTGTTGCATGGGGCAGGGGTTTTGACTAGCTCCTGCTGCCTGAGGGCTTTTAATGAACAACCTCTCTGGGGCTCTCTAGATACGCTGGTCACCAGAATCCTCCCAGGAAGCATGATTTTCAACCAATTTTACACATAATCTGCTTCCACTCCCCCATCTCGCTGTCATGAGAGATACTGGCCAGGGTTTCTCCACCAGTATGCACTCTGTGCTCCACTTTTCAGTAGTTTTTATCATGTCCCAAATGGCCCACCATTTCACACAGCTGCTTTGACTCCTTTTCATGCAGTTCCCTAGCCCAGCAAAGAGCTCCCCGTTTCCCAACCCCTGCTCTTTTCTTGAGTCTTGGGATGTGTCCCCCTCTCAGAACGTTTCAGACCGTAGGGTTTACACTACAAAAGGTGTTCCTTTGGGTCTTATGAAGTGTTTGAAGTTAATGCTGTGATTCTGCTACTTGAGCTAAGGCTGTCTCTGATGTTCCAAAGCTGTGGTTATTTAAATTCCAAGACAACTAACATGTTTGCTCTGCTCAGGCCACTGGTGCTGTCATTGATTTTCAAATAGTGGCTTACTATTTTAGAAGTATGAGAGATGCCTCTGGCCCTAAGCAGTTTGATGAGTGCTGCACACTGGAGGTTTGGTGGAGGTGGAGGCTGGAGAGCAGGGGCAGTGTGTACCTGCGTGGAGCAGACATACCTATGCACTTGTCTTACACCTGTTTTTTTGCCAGGGAATTTTAATACTCAGAATAGAAATTAAGCAAGTAGTGTGACCATGCATGCTCTGTTTCCTTTAAGACAGAGTATAACTCTAATGTGCTTGATATTTCCTAGTACTGGCATTTTTACATAGGTAAGAAACCTCCAAGTCTGAAATATGCTTCTTACAGAAATTCAAGCCAATTTTAGACTATTACTGAGTTATCACAGGCCAAAAGCATTGGCAATCAAAGATGTTTTTGAAGCCGTTAGCTCCAGTTTCACTGACTTGTTTTGGTTTTTTGTCTTTGATAACACTCATTGCTTTTGAGGAAATGAACTCGCTGACAGCTTGGAGGGCAGGACTGGCTTAGGCATAGTGAAAAAAACCCAAATGCTGTATCTAAAGCCACTGTTCAGTCTTTGAATCTGAGATTAAATCATATCCCTTTATTCCCATAAGTGTTTCTCTCTGCAGATGTACTGGGAGAGGGGAATTCAGTGCCATGGACAACAGAGGATGACAAAGCCTGAAAACAAATGTCCTGGAAAGTGTTTATTACCAGGCATTAAAGCAGGTAAGGCTGGAAAAAGTATTTTAGCGTCTCTTTGCTTTATTGACTGCTGCCAATATGTTTGACTGCTTCCCCCCCACCTCATTCTTAGGATATAGTCACTGATGCTTAAAGAGACCTTGAAATATCGACATCAGAATGGAATTACTGATGTGATAAATTAGAGGGCTACTCAAACAGGTCATGCTGGAGCAGCCTGTAAGGCAGGCGTGTAAGTGTGGAGCAGCTTTTCCTTGCCAAATGTATTTCCTGTATGTACCCCTCAGAAAAATGAAGGAACCTCATTTCTGTCAAACGCTATGCTGCATAAAAGCTAGAGGATCTTTGTGGCCTACGTTTGCCCTTGAGGTGAAGTGAGGGCTTGAGAAAGGCTCTTGGCATGTGAGCGTGCTCACTCTGCCTCTGGCCTCTGAGCGCTGTGCTCAGAGGAGCCAAGCCAGACTCCCGCAGCTCCCTTCTCCAGCCCTTCCCACCCGGAGCTTGGCATGGGCTACCCTAGCTGGGAGCTGTGCCGCTGCGGCTACGCAGCCTGGGTCATTTAACACGCTTGGCTCTTTCTACACCCTCTGGCAGGCCCGTCGGCGACTGCGGCATGTGAGCGTGCAGAGCCAGGGAGGACCCTTCTGCAGACAGAAGTGGGAACAGTGAAATTCTCCTCTTCAGCATGTCAGGCTAGCCCGGTGCTTCTGCTTGAGTTGAAGCCCAGTTATCTTTTTGGGAAGCTAAAGAATCAGACTCTAGTTTAACCTTGAACTTTACATTTTAGTAATGGTGCTGGTCAACTTGAAAAAGAGACACTTGTTTACAGTATGATCCAGGTATGTAGGTTTAATACACCCTTTATCTATCTGTGAACAAGGATAAGAAACAACACCTGAAGTTGATTATTGTTATTTTTACCACATTTCTCCCCTGCCCTGAAACTCCATTTCATTTTCATCTGAAACAATGTTTTTCTTTCCCTTTTGCCAACTGACCTGGAAAATCCATTATTCAACTAAATCTAAGCTACCCCAAATATGTGTAACTACTGTCCAGAAAAGTAATTTGTGGGTTTTTGCCATCAGTCCAGAGTTTCAGACAATTTGTTGTACCTTTCTGTTCATTGTTATGATTTGCTCTGTTCTGTGGCCTGAAATATGATAATCTGAGCAGAACAGAAATGCAAAACAGGACAGTTTTTACAACCAGATTTAAAACTTCTATTGTTTGCTACAAACACAAAGAAGTAAACAAAATGCTGTATTAATTTCTTCTTTTCTAGAAACAACAGCAAAAAATGGAGAGGGGAAAAGAAATCTGTAATAGAAAAACATAGAAGATAAACATCAGTATTTGTTAATTTCTAGGTTTTATTTCCTTTTACTCTTTAAACTAGCTTTTTCAAGCCATCCACTTAGAGAAATTTGCATTTTATGAGGACAAAGTTACAAAATACGATGAGATTGTTTTAGGTAACTTACCTCTTTTCCCCCAGCTTGTGGCAGCTAAAACTAACCGTGCTTGTCATCTTAGTAATTTCTTATCATTGAAGTTAAAATATAATCTAAGTTTGCACCAAATGAGCTGTTCCAAGATGAGTTTGCCAAACTTTGTATTGCAGTGGGAATTATGATTAGATACTGCCAAACAAAAATCATCTGTGGAATACAAGTGAATCCAGTGTTCATTAGCCTCTCTAAATCCCACAAGAGGTTAGAATAAACACAAGTTGCATCTAATCCTGTGTCTCTGCCAATCAGTTTTGCTGGTAGATACCGCACAACTGAAAGGGGACAAAGGGAGAAGTGACAGGCTGATGGAGGACTTTCCTATTATTAGGGGCTGATCTGCTTTAGGATGTTGTTGGTGCTCACTGGAGGTCTCAGAACTGCTAGACTGATTGTTTGTGTAGCTATGTCCCATCCAGAGGGCAGAAATCACCAGTACGAGTTTGTGTGTGCTAATTATTTTTACTCCTTCTCCCACTCCCCACCTTTCTCTAACTGACTTTTGGTTCTCCCATCAAAAAGTGAAATAAGCAGCCAAAGGAAGCATTTGTCTTAGTCTTGTCTGAGAAATTCACAATGGGAAATGGAAGCATAATTCCACTATCTGTTAGTGGATTTTACATTCCTGCTCCACAAACTATTCTGCACATGAAAAAAAGCTCTCCATTTGAGCAGTCTCCCTAACAAGCTTCATAGCTGTTTGCTGGATTAAAGCAAAGTTAGGATTTGTGTCTGATTTTAATTAATCCCAAATGGTGCATCCATTTCTGCTCTTGGCCAATCAAGGGAGACAAGTAAATAGTCAATATACTGTATCTTTTTACTCTTTTACAAAAATATAATGCATACTGCATGAAGATGTTACCTATGCTGTAAGCCTGTCGTGTTATTCTTTTGGGAAGGGAATTCTTATTTTCCAATCCATATACTTATGCAAAGTAGTCACTCCTCTTACACTCTGTACATGCAAAATGCTTAATAATTTTATCTTCAGCTTTCAAGCATAAAAGCGAGAAAGTTACCTTATTCCAAACTTAACTGCTTGTGTATGTTGTCAGTATCGAATAAGATTACTGCTTGGAAGATAGTGCATTTTATCTTTCACTCGAAATAACCCAGGAGAATGTCAGATGCAAAATGATTTTTGAAATCTTGGCATTTACTGCTGCTTTATACTGTCTGTGTGCAACTTCAGTCAACAGCAGTGACATTATTGTGTGAGTCCCTCCAACTGAAGGGAACTGGCACCCTATTAAAACTCTCTTTGCAGAGCTGAACTGGAAATATGTTACTATGCAGCTCTGTGTTTATCTCCTGACAAACGGTGATCAGAATTATGGCTGCTACCAGCCAGGCAGGATTCTCTCCTTGTCAGTTTATTCCTTCCTGTAGCTAATCCTTCATCCGGTGTTATCTGGCCGCTGATGTCCTCCTCATTCCTTCACAACAGGCTCTCTTTGCTTTGGCTTTTGTCCCGTGTAAATGCAGCCCTGCCAAGTCTCTCTGTGATGAGCTCCCTTCCGTGCTCTGCTGTTGCAGCATCAGCATCTCACATCCTTGTGGATCAGCGCTTCCACCTCTCTCTGCTCCAGCAATGTGGGTGCTGCTGGCAGAGCAGCCTGCGGAGAGCATGTGGCCCTGGGCAGCAGGACTCAGTGGGGCTGGAGAGGGTGGACGCGGCATGGGAGTGGGTGATGCTCTGCAGCACCTGCAGGTTTGCAGCCCTGCGGGTCTGTCATTGTCACCTGGTCTTAGGGAGGCTGGATGCTTGCACCTGGCTGCAGTGGGGTTATCGACCACCTCTGCATCACTGTCTGCTGAAATCAGTTGCTGGGAAGGGTTGGTGGTGTTTTTGGAGAGGCAGACTTAGCTTTCAGCCTTATTTCCTCTTGCTTATGGTGGTCATCGCAGGGTCTCTTCTGAGCAGGAGCATGCACGCATGTATAGTTTCCATGTGTGGCCATACCTCCCGAAGATCAGACCTGAATCTGTGCTGCTATATACAAAAGACTTAGACATAAAATCAATAAATGGGACTTTACACAGCTGGAAATTCTCTCATTCTGTCATCTTCCCACCCAGGCAAGAAAGATGTGAGAATCATGTAGATTCAGAAGCAGAGCTTCATGGTCTCCTTCAGAGGAGGTCTCCTGATCACAGCCACAGACAATGGCCTCTTCTGGAACTAGCTGTGTTAGTGGTAGGTTTTATTAAGGCTGCTTGCTTTGTACCCCATGTCTGCCAAGCAAACTGCTCAGCTGGGAGCTCTTTAATTTCTGCTGTTTAAAGTTAAAACAAACCTATCTTATTTGACTGAAGCAGGACGGAGTACAAGGCACTCAAGCGGCAGATCCATCTATCCTTGGCAGGCAAGAAAAGAGCAGCTGGGAGGACAACGTCTGCTGGTGGCAGTTAGAAGAGGACGTTTGGCCACAATCTAGTTGTAATGCATGTGGGTGAGTCCACACAGAGATTGATTAAAATTGATTAAGAAAGCATATCTGGGGACTCTTCCAAAGCTAACTGAAGTCAGTGGAAAAAGAGTCTTTTTCACTGAATTCTCTGGCATTGGATTAAAACCCTAGAATACCCCATCATGGAATAATTTGATTAGCAGAAATAATGGAAAGATCCAACAAATCGAGGATTGGAGAACTAAATGGGATTCGAGGTAATGCATTCAGTTCCTGGCTCTCCACAGACTTACTGCTTGACATTGCCCAAGTTCATCAGTCTCTTTGGACATCCCTTCCTAGTATGGACAGGTATGACTGTGAATAATTTCTCTTTTTCCAATTTTTATCAATGTCAACTGCATTATTCTCTGTTCTTTCTATGTGTGTCTACAACACGCAGTGCACCCAGAATGTCTTAGCTGGGGTTCCTAGCCTGCTTTATCACACACACTAAAAAAAAAAAGGTCAAAACCAAAGGCCAAAACAGGTCTCATTACTTTTTTAGTGGTACCTCAGAAATTAGTGTAAGGCTCGGTGCATGGCAGGCTGTTCCTACAGTTCCTCAGAAGGCTGATCTCTTCTGCTCTGTATTCAACTCCATTAATACCGTGTTCCTCTTTTCATTCCTACAGAGCCTACCTAAAGACTGACAGCTGCGTATCATATTACTCTTGTCTGTGAAATGGATTATTTTCCACAATGGGCTGAGATGAAATCAGAATAAGTGAAACGAAATTAGTTTTAAAAAAATTCAGTCTGTGATATTCTTTTTTATGAATAATGTATACATTCATATAGTGTAGCATAATAATTAAGTTTTTTTGACATATTATAAAATGCTGAGGAATATCTAATGATACTGCTTTATCTAGTCATTTAAAGTTCAAATATAAATCCAAGGCATCATTAAATACAGCTTCACCTAACTGTATATTTCAAAGTCCACGGGATGTTTTATTTCTAGGCTTTTAATCTTTTAATTCAGCTAAAAAGTGACTTTAGTAAGTCACTTGATAAATAATTAAAAAAATAGCACTTTTACACTGTAATCACGCCAGGAGAAATGAAAGAGTAGCTGAAGTGTCAGAGGTTATAAATTGCAGCAAAGGTATTAGCATCTTGGTGAAGAAGTCTGTCACATGGAGAAGGAAGGTCTCCTGGCAACACATTGACTCTTTCTAATTAGTTAAAAGATTTATACAGGCAGTAAAAATGGGCTAGTTTATTGATTTTTGTCACATTCCTGTACTATAATAGTTTTGCTCAATTACTGTATGTGAGAATACCTTGCGTGTGCCTGAGCCCTCCCCAGCTGGGACTGGGAAAAGCCACCGCGTTCGGTTGCTTTTGGCCTCACCTTGCAGAACAAAGTGGCTGCGTGCTCTTTGTCCCCAGTGCCCCTGCAAGTCAGGAGAGGTTCTAAAGGATGGTTGTACTCAGAGAAATGACTAAAAACGCTGCCACTTTTGTTGTCCCTGTGTGACGTCTAGTTCAGGTTTGCTTCGTTTGTAGGTAACAAGACACTGTTTCTAATTGTCAGCCCTGCATGGGCGGTAAAGACCTGAAAGCAGAGCTGAGTGTTTTCTTGGCTTTGACATGGCTAATTGCAAAGGTGCCGACACTGATGTGCAGCCCAGGTGGGCCGCGTGGGACTGAGCCAGGTGCTGGTTCTTCTCGGCTGCCCTGGCTTGGCAGGAGGATGCCGAGGCGACTGACTTCCATGGTGAGGGTCTCCCGAGGAAGTGGTTTTCCTGTGGCTGGCTGGACACTGTTTGCGTGTTTAGGTTATGAGCTTCTCGCCGCTGCATTGTTTGGTGTTCGCAGCCTCGCGGGGGTGACGTGCAGGAGTGACGATCGCACAGCCTGTGACACAGCACGAGTCACTCCAAGCCACGGCCTGGGGAAGGCACAGCGCGTCCGTGAGCGTCAAGTGCACTCGCAGCACTTCGGCCTCTCAGTTTTGTGTGTGCGTTGCCGAACGCGAGGGAGTCCTCCTGCGAACCGGAGCAAAACACAGATTCTGTTCTGCATGGAGCTATTCTAAGATATTTAAAAGCAAATAAAAACCAGCACGGGGAAACTAAAAATAACACTACCGTCCTGCAGAAAGCGTGGATGTGCCATGGCAGAAGCAGAGTTAGGGAAAAGAAACGTAACCCGGTCCGGTTCAAGGGGCGCCAGGGCTGGTGCGGACACAGGCAGCGGGTGCGGAAGCGGCCGCTCCCCGGGCGGCGGGAGCGCTGTAACGGCGGGACGAGCTGCACCTCTCCCCGCTGGCACCGGACCGGTGCGGGGGGCGCGGGGCCGGGGCGGCGCCCGGGTGCGGCCAGCGGAGGGGCCGGGGCCGGGCCGGGCTTCC
>VZSF01010652.1:0-15969 GCA_013398295.1 Chionis minor | reverse complement strand
CACCGCCCCCGCACCGGCGCCGCCGGCCGCTGCTGCCGCTGCCGGGGTCCGCCCGCAGCCCGCCGGCCTCGGACGGGGCCGTGCCGGCATGGAGACCTAGAGGGGAACCGCCGAGGAGGTAAGCCCTGCCGCGCGGCGCTTCTTGTGGCAATTTCCTTTTTCTTTTCTTTTTTTTTTTCTTCTTCTTCTTCTTTTAAATTATTTTTTTTTTCCCCCTCAAACAAATTAAAAGTTGGGGTGTGACGAGCGTGTCCCCTCGGTGCCGCCCTGCGCGGGACGGGGCTGAGGGGCGGCCGCTGCCCTGTCCCTTCCCGAGGCGCGGGGCGGGCGGAGGCAGCCGGGCGGCCCCGCTGCTGCCGGGGGTCTCCCGGCGGGGACACCGCCTCAGTCCCGGCTCTGCCTCCCTCCTTCCCTCCTTCCCTCCTTCCCGCGGCGCCTGCCGGTCTCCTCAGAGAGCGGCCGCTCGGAGCCGGAGCTGTCCGTGTCGGTGCGGCGGCTCCGCCGTTCCCCGGATCGGGCCCTGCGGCTGTGGAGGAGCCAAAAGTGTCTCCTCTCCCGAAGGAAAGTCTTGGTTAGCAGCGGGCGTGCTCTCGCCCAGCGCCGCGGCCGCGTGTGGGGCTCCCCGGGAAAAGAGTTACTGCCGGGGGGTTGAAATAAAAACACGCGGGGACTCGTGGTTTTTCGGACGCGGCTTGGTGGAGCCTGTTGGAAAGGTGGGGGTTCTTCGGAGGCTTGGCTGCTCTGAGGTACCGCGGTCGTGTCCTGAACGTTGGGCGACCCAGAAATCTCTCTCTGCCTCCAAAAGTTTTGTGGTGTAATGTTTCTCTGGTTTCATTTGGGGTCTGATGGAAGCCTGTTAAAGGGTACAAAACCTCCCCCAAGTGTTTGACTAAGCGACTTTTTATTTAAAGAGCCTGGTCCTGGGGCTGCTGTCTCTACTAAGATTCAAAGAATCTAAAGTTTCTGCTGGAAAATTCTGTAAGCTGCAGTTTCTCAAAGTTATGGTAAGGTCTGTGTGCTTTGGGCAACCTCTGCTCCTGTTGGGTTAACACCCAAACTTAGGCTTGTACTGTGAGGAAAAACCTATCCTGGCAGGAACTTCTCGTGCTCCTCTGCAGTGCTTGTACTCTCTTAGTTTTATCCTGGTTATTTTAAAAAAGTCGTATTTTTAGAACGTGTGTGGGGTTTGTGGCTGTTATGATATTACCATCAGAGTGTTTTGAGGTTTTTGGGAGAACTGAGCTGCTTCCTGTGCAAGTGTGGGGAAGGGCGGTGGGGAAGGGCTGTTGCAGGGTGCTTGGGCTCTGTGTGTGTGCGGTCACATTCATGCTCGAGAGAGGCACTCGCCCCAAACCCCTGCTGTCAGTGCAGAGAAGGGGACGTTTCTTCTTAGCAGGGATAAAACTGCGGCTGCCGGGCGGTTGGTATCTGTCGGATATCTCAGCTCTAAGAGCAGGTGGCTGCCTGCTCTGCTTCTGCCTAGTGCAGGGGAAGGGGCTTCCCTCCGGAGGCAGGAGTGGGCCAGCTTTGAGGAGGACGCCGTGGCTGAAAAGCTTTGCTCATGCCAGAGCCGAGGCAGGAGGTAAGCCTGGGGAGGAAGCTGTCTGACAGCGAGTCACTTTCTCACTTTGCAATAGACAAGAGGCTGAGGAGGAGACAGAGGGACAGGCTGGGATTTGGGGTTTTGGGCTCCGTAAACCCGTGGGGTGTAATGCACACACAACAAATGTGAGAAGTGAAGACTTCTCACAGTTCACCAAGGCACAGGCAGTGCTCTTCAGGATTTGGTGAGCGTGTGGCTAAGTAAGGGTTATAATTGGTGATGCGCAGGATGGCTTTCCAAGGAATTGCTAAGGATCACCCTCTCTGCTGAGGGTGTTTCTCTGTGCATAGGAGACCTCTTGCAGTGGGAGGACAGGGGCATGCTCTGACCTCCCTGCAGAGCGCTTGTGTTGCTAGGCAGCAGCTTGCACCTCCAGTGTGCTCCAGAACCAAATCTGCGAGGGGAGACCTTCCTCTACTGAACCAAAGCTTTCTAGCTAGTGACCAAGGATGTTGGAAAGCACCTCTCCTGCGTGCGTGGGTGCGCATGCACTTCTGGCCTGCTCCTGGGTACCAGGAAGGGGTGGTCAGATGGGAACATGCAGGGCTGTTAACTGGTAGCAAGACTTCCTTATCCTCATCCCCTGTCTGGGCTGCAAGTGAGCATAGGATGGAGAGGTGAATCTTTGGTTGTTCTATTTGTAAGGCTCAAGAGTTCTCTTCAGACTACCCTTTTACTTTCACAGTACCTGGAAGCTCATAGGAGGTTTGTCTTAATTGTTTGGTGATTGATACTTTAGCAGTAAAATGAGGAGGGTACAGGGGGAGGGGAGGAAGATTTGCTTGCACAAGAGGTAAGAAAAAAGACCAGGTGTGCCCCATTAATGCACTTAGCCCACTTGAGTCAGTTTTGGTGGATGCCACACAATTGCTGGAGCCCCTATGCATATGCAGCGTCAGCCAGCTTTGTCTGAACTGCTTTGTGTCTCGCAGAGCAGGAGTGATGGAAAGCCTTTTAATCTCCAGGGCTGCCCGTCTAGTGGCTGCACTTTGAAGCAGTGCAGTAGCTGAAGCTGTTGGAAACCACTGTGGGGGGACTGGCCACTCTCCAAACAGAAGTCAGATCAAAAAAGAGCCTGAGAGGGTCAGGAGGGATTCACAGGCTGGCAGGGAGAAGGTGAGTTCTGTAGGAGGGCTGTTCTTGTGGCACACATCTCTTCTGATCAGGCAGAGACCGGCAGCATAAGAGAGGGAGGAGAAGGTTTCTTGGTTTGATGGAGGCTGGAGGCCTGGGCTGCAGAAGAACCTGAACTTCATAGCCTTAAAGCGCAGAGGAAGGTGCAGAGGAGTGAGGAAGCAGAGGCAGGTAGGAGCGTGCTTGCTGGGCTCAGGATCTCATGGGTGTTGTGCCTCACCACTGCACACTAAGCTTGAGCCGTGGAGGGTTTAAGAGCATGCGTGTCTGGAGGTACAGGGCAGCTGCTGGCTTCGGTTCCCCGTGGACGTAACAGGCAGCTTGTGTATGGAGGCAGTGTGTGTGAGGAGCCCAGCAGAGATGCAGGTAGGCTGCTGGAGAGCAAGGGCGAGGAAATGGGGACAACATGTGAGGCCCGTAGCCCTTGGGATGCTCTGCGTGCTCGGAGATGACAGGAGCATCCAGGTGAGGCTGTTTGGCTGGGATGGGTCTGTAAAGGGATTTGGTTTGTTTGCACAGGCAGATGAATTTGTTCCCTGACTGTTTGCAGCTGTTTCCTGGGGAGAGAAGGGCACATGTTACAATTACCCGGTTAAAGCTACAGAGAGCAGCATCTTCTGTGTGGCATTTGGAAGAGAGGCTGTTAGGTCCAAATTTTGTATGTCCTGGCTTGAGATGCCCTTGTGGGACTGGAGGTGGAGGAGAAGTTCCAAGGCGCGTGTCTGTGCCCTGTGCAGCCAGTCATCCCCGCTGGCTGAGGTGGGCAGCTGCCAGGGATGGCTGAGGCTCATGGCATTGACCTGTGCGTCTGAGGGAAAGGGCTGAGAATTTGTACTCACAATAAGAAGTACAAATAAAGCATTTATAATGCATGGACTTTTCCTGCTCTCCAAAACATTTGGGCTCCGAGTAATCTCTCACTTCAAACTGAGGCTCAAGCTGGAAATATCAAGGGATACTAAATCGTGAACAACTATTAAGCAGCCTTAAAGGGCTGTATGGGAAACTGTGTCTGCTCTCCATTTCTAAGCTTTCCTCAAACAATGTGAGTCTGAGCTATTTATCAGGAGGTCTTTAGTACTGAAAAGGGAAGTGAACATTTAGCCTGTATCACAAAATAAGGAGATACTTTAAGAGGCCGTTTGCTTTTCAGGGTGTCCAACTAAAAATAAATCTTCCGTTAAACAGCCTTGAAGAGAAGACAAAAACCTTTTGCTGAAAATAATGAGAAGCTTTTTGCTAGCTTTCTTGATCAGGGTTTCCTTCGGCATCTGGTAATTGGCCTAGGTAAGCCCCCCTCGGAATCAGTGGAGGACGAAGGGTTGTGTTATGTTCAGTGACAAAGCTGGTGGGAGAGAAACCTGTGTCAGAAACTTCTGCAGGGGTTGTTTGGCTAGTCCTTTCCTTTCCAGCTCCTTTCTATCCCAAAAGCACTACAGGAAGAGAGTTCTTTCCACCTCTTTGCACTGCTTTACATAACAGTTAAATTAACGAGGATGTCTATTTGTCACAGCAATTCCAGGGCACATAAAATACGTATTTTAATTTGATTTTCGCTTGCATCAGAACAAACCCACATTGTTTGTAAGATTTCCACAAAATATCTGGAAGTAATGTTCTATAAGTAGTTTCTCATGATTCTCAAAATCTGGGGGGTTGGTTTGTTTGCTTGCTTGATTAAATTGTTAGTTTCCCCCAGACAAAATACACATAGGTGTAGGTTAGCCTCTGGTTATGTAAGGGAAAAAAATCCTCATCAAGAAGATGTTTATCACTTCAAGGTACTGTGAGATGGTGCAGAGTACAGTGAAAGCAACTTGCCTTTGCTGACAGCAGAGCAATGTGTCTTGCCTCGCTTCTCTGGAATTGTGTTTTCTAAGTGGAAAACTGTGGAAGAGTGTTTTTTAAGAAGTGTAGCAGCTGGTATGTCATCTTTTTCTGTTAATTCTCTCTTCTTTAAGCATTATATATTAGTTAGGGAAGCATGTGGCCATGAATGAGATCAAGGAATGAAATTCTAAGCACATCTCATGCAGAGTTGTGTTCTCTTGGTGCTTGTTTCATTAATGTGCAGGAGTGAATGTTGAGCGGGTTCGCCACGAATAGTGCAAATATTGTAACTATGTAAATACTGCAGAGGTATGAATGTATATGGGAGCAGATATAAAGTCAATACGGCTGACACTTGTAACAACTGCAGTCCATCTTCTATGTGGTCCCGGGAAGAGGACTGTTTTAAGATGCTGTAAAAGCAGTTTCTCTCGAAAAGCAGGGAATGTTTCAGCATGCAGATGGCAGCCCAGTCTAAAATGTAGTTCTGTTCTGTGCTGAGCACCTCTGTAATGAGCCTTGAGGAACATACGGGGAACGAGAGAAGCAGTGTGAGGGGGAAGAGGAGGGATATGCTATCTTTCAGGATTGAGACTTCTCTTTGAACTGTCTCTCTCTCCATTTTTAATAGCTTTTCTACAAAAGCTGCTTGGGGAGCAAGGTTGGTATGAGTATGAAAAAAGTAAAGCATCTAATCTTTTGGCTTAATAATGCTCTTGCGTAGGCTGCTGCGAGTTGGACAGACTTCCTTATTGATGTAAGAGCAGTGAGTTAGTTTTGAAATTGGTGTAGGTGAGAACAGACTTTTCTCATCTCTTTTAATCTGAAATGTCGTCTTTTGTGGTTGAGCTCTGTAGAGGAGACCTGTGAGCACTGGCAAGATCATCTAAAGCACTTAGGAGGAAAAGGCCATGATCTGAACAGTGGTGTTTGCTCTGGGTGTCAGTGACTGAAGATCCAGAGTCAGGTGAAGCCAGGGGTTTTCTGAAATTTACAGGATTTATCAGCGACCCTGAAGCCTACGAATTCACATCAACAACTCATTTTTATTCCCCATAGAGAGCTGAAAAGCAGGGTTCAGAGGAATTTTTTCCTGAGGGGAGCTTCTCCGCAGCCCAGGTTGGGCTGGCTGGGCTGGCTCTGAGAGAGTAGCCTCTGAGTTCATCTCAGCCAGAAGTCTGCCCTTCTGGGACAGTGCCCAGCATCCTTCTCGGTGTTGGGAAGCGTATGTGGTCATCTGTGGCCGGGGCTGCTCTTTCCCCTCGGGTGGCTGTGATTACTGCCGTGGCTTACTGTGCTTTGGGAACTGTCTTGCTGTAACTGCATCAGCTGTAGGACTTAGGCTGATTTAAGCTGATTCTTAAAATCACTCCCCTTTCCCCAGTACTAGTGTACATGTTTAGCTTTCCAACCATAGCCCGTCTTCACATTTTCTCCTCTCCTCCAGCTGGCTTTTCTGTAATCTTGTAAGTACTTCTGCAAAGCAGTAAGAGGCTAAGACCCACTCTGTAAACTGAAACTCTGGGTCTGACAGTCTTTACATTGCCTATGGTACTTTGTGTTGCCTGGAGTACTGTATTGATTAAACCACAATCTGCAGAAGTAAATATATGTAGAATATTAATAGCTCCTACTCTAGGGGAAAAAAGGCTGTAAATTAATAGATCCATTATGTTGACCTCATAAACCATGAGGGCTTGAAATACAGCTGTAATCCTCCTCCCACAACACGTATTTCACTTTGAATGTCTATAAAAGGCTTGGACTACTCAAATTTAAAAGCTGTGATACTGGACAAGTGTATCGATATGTCCTGGGATGTGTAGTTAGAAAACTGCAAAGTTAAGGCTGGAACAATAGTTCTCTGCAGAATCCAGTGCTGAATCAGTGCATTATTGATGGTGCAGCTGGGCATGAGGCTTAAAAAATAATAGCTAACTTTCCTGCTCCTTCGTTGTTCTTGTTGTTCCTCCTTCCAGTTGCTTTCTGCATTTCCAAATGCAGGAGTTGCTGCAATAAGGGAGGACTAGGATTCAGGGATTTAAAATCCAATTTGATGATATAATGAACTTGAATTCTGTGTGAGCGAGTTCCTTAGGGAATCAAGGTCGGTGTGTGGTGTGAGCTGATAGTACTCGATCTGCTAATCAGTGCTGAGTAGTTCTAGTTCTTCTTGTTCATGAATCTGTTAAGATGGGCTGCTCAGGTTTTTGTCGAATTCACCTAGTAGAGATTTAGATGGGTGCCTTTATTGCATACTCATCACTAGCCCCTCTGGGTAGCATTTTGATTCTATAGATATTGGAACCTTTATTTGAATATTTCAGGCAATTTTTCCATTTCCTGCTCTTCTTTTTTTTTTTTTTTTTCTTAATCAATGAGCACTATTTTGGGCAGCTATTGGATCGGAAAGTTCTTGAAGGAAAAGGTTCTTGTGTTAATGCTCTCGGGATTTTCTCTCTACAGGGCAAACCAGCAGTTTGCTCATAGTGTTGAATCCAATTGCCACTTTAACATGACTAAAATCACTTCTACTCTTTGCAGCCAGAAATGTTAATGGGAGAAGTTACTGTGTAGAGGCCATCCACAGTAATTGGGTTTTTTTGTGCCTGCCACTGAAGCCCTTTTTTTTGTTTTGATGTTATATTGTAAGATGCCTTTTGAAGTTTTAAGGTGCTGCTCTTGATTTCTAATATGGTTGCCATTTGGAAGATATTTAACTTTTTAATGGAAGCACCGTCTTTCCAGCAAAACCTCAGTGTTAACACCTACGGGGACGTGCTGTTTGTTTCTCTTGAAATAGCTGACAAGATTCTGAGTTTTCCCCCTTTGCATTACAAAAGATCTGTGAGTTTTACAATTTGTTCCTTTTCTTTCACACCCAGCCTTTGGAGGAATCATTACAGATGGGTGCTGTGACCTTGTCATGTGCTCTGTGTATTTAGTTGTGGTTCCCTTTGCTTCCTCAGGACAATACCTTGGTCTGTCCTTGTGCTGCTGTCATGCAGCTGATACACTGTTGAGCCAGTAGTAATCCCAGACATTTTAGGTGGTGTCTCATGGTTGCTGGTTACGTTCAGTTCATACAACACAAGCACTGCTAGATTCCTTCTGTGTTTACCTCAGCTTTAAATTTCTCATAGAATTTCAGCTGAACAAGGAAAATTAGCCAGATGTGAATTTAGTTAAGGACTGGAGCCTGTAGAGTCTCAAATCCAGCAAGACGAACACTGAATGCACACTGCCGTGTAGAATTACTGTTTGTGGTGTATTTAGGCAACTTAAGTGGCTGGTTATGATGGTGAAGATGCACAGTGAGTTAAGCAAAATGAAATACTCTTTGATGCTTATTGAGCAACAGACTGAAGAACACTGCATGACCCATATCAAGTAGAGCTGAAGATACATTATTTAAACTAACATGCATCTCTGAGCTTAAATATTTTTTTTTTTGTTTGTGTTTGAAGTATCAACAAAAATGGACTGGTGCCCATTGTAGATTGTTTCTGTCCAGCATATTGTATAGACTGAAAATCTTTCAGTAATAAACAGCTCAAGGTTTCGTGTGTTGGCAAAAGAAGAGAAGACCTGAGAGAGGGGGTTCATATTAAAATTCAAAGCCTTAATAAGTGGAGTGAGGAAATGGTTTGAAAAGAAATGAACAGAAGTCACTGCCTAGTATACTGTGAAGACAATGAAAGAATTACTGTTGCCATTTCATCCTTTGTGTGGGGGGTGAAAACTGTAATTTATTTCCCTGAGATTTCTGAACAACAAAATCTGGCAATTGGAAACCACTAAAGAGGTGGGCTGCTGTTTTTAATGAGCACCTTCTGCATCGCAGCTTCTGTGGAGAAACCAGAATCTACAGAGCCTCATGGTGTGTCAGCAAATCTCAGTCTGTGCACAGACGTGTGCCTGAGTGTACACGTGCACCACTTTTCTTCTCTTGCTTTCTCTTGAAAAGGAAAACTGTGTAAATAAAGCTTGTGGTAGAAATTAGAGCAAAACTAAATTCTATTTGAAGCGGGAACTTGGGAATATCAGTGCTGGGTTTTGTGCAGAATATTAATGCTCTAGTTTCCTTCGTGTTTCTAAATGCATTCTTCTAACCTCATCACTTGAAATTCTTTTGAGTCTGGGAAGCTATGTAAGCTGAAGTGGGTGCTGGAAGGACAGCAAGCAGTACACGAAGAAAATAGGACACAATTTCCCAAGCCCTGTTTTCTGAGGACTCAGAAGAAAGAACGAAGTTTGTCAACACAGGTGAAGAGCATTAGGCAGCATATGGGAGTCAGGGGTTCTGTGAGAAGAACAGAATTTTGGGCTGCATCACAGCCTGGTCCCCTTGTAGTTGCTGGGTGCTTACAGCAGACTGGGAAAGCTGCCCAAAGTCTGTGGTCTGTAGCATCAAATGGTATGAGGAGGGAAGGGGTGGCCTTGTTAGCAGTGGAATGATTGAGAATAAAGCTGTCACACCCTGCTTCTACATTTCTCCCTCTGATGGTAGCAGCCTCCCTTTACTTATCTCATTACAAATACAACCTGACAGGTCACAACAAGGGCTGGATTAACTTGTTTAGTGATTCTTCCAGCCTTCTCAACAAGCACTTCATTCTGTGTCTCTCTGCCCTCGTCTCAGTGATCTTGGGCGAGATAGCTGTAATTGGTATTTCTCTAGCCTCACTCAGTAAGTCATCTTCTTCGCTCTTCTGAGAATGGTCCTAAACTTGGTCCCCCTCCTGTGAGGTGTCTCTGGTAGAGTACTATGGTCTTGTTAGAGCTGTGAGCGCCTACTCACAGCTGCTTGGAGAGTTGGCAGCATCAGAGTAAGCAGTTCCTCAGGGAAATACTGCTCAGTGCCCATGAGGGGAAAGTTTGTCAAATGACAAAATCATCCGTGCTTGTGGGAAAATGCCTCGATTATAGAGAAACGGTATTGAATGTTAACTGGTTTATCCCATCTTGTATCTCTTCAAGCTAGCATAGTTTAATCCATGTTATTCATCGGATCATAGACACTCTTCTACACATTTATTTCCGGAAGTCCTAGTAGGTCTAGCACAGGATTGTTTTGAGTCTGTAGTCCACCCCACTGCCTGATATTTGAGTGAATGGCCCAGAGGAGGGAGTTGTGAGTCTGGTCCCATTGGGAGCCATGATGGGAGTCTTGCAGGCTCAGCCCAAGAAATCTCCTCCTGAGAAAATTAGAGCCTTTGTCCTGGACATGTACACACTTCCCTCTTCTGGCTGCTTGATATTCTTCTGGGACAAATACACCTTACACCGTACCTTACATTCTTTGTCAAATTGTGTGTTTAAAAGAAGTCATCCATGACATGGGAGTTTGAACAGCCTTGTTGTCTATAGCTATCTGCTGTGTCAAGACAGTAACCAGATGACCCACTGTTCACACTGCTGTGACTGATCCTACCTTCTTTTGGTTGGATGTCTAGAATGGTGAAGATGACAGCCCAAACTCTGATGTGTATTTTCATGCCAGCTTCACTGGGATTGTGTCAGATGTGACAATCTGAGGCTCTGGGCTAGGCTGTGAATGACTGGATGGTGGGGTAGTTCCTTGCCCTTTTCCTGCTGTATTTTCCTGATTTTTGCAGGTACAGAGACTGACTGCCTTGGTGAGGCCAGGGACTCAAAAAGTGAAACTCCTCTCAATGCTGAGAGAACCAAGCATTCTCCCTATCTCTAGCATGGCTGGTGGCCAGCAGAACTTGCCTTGAATTTTTAAGTGTATTTAATGCAGCATAGCTCATTTTGGGTGGGGATGGAGGGACCCATATGAAAAAAGACCTAGGAGTTACATACCTCAGCTGTAATAACTGGAGGAAAGTGGAGAAAGTAATTTGCAAAGCTACACTTAAAAATCATTCTAGCATAACATCATCATTACAATTATCTGTCAAAAGATTTAGTTCAATTACTTTTTTTTAAGCTCTCTTGTCAAAATGGCCTTGCTTGTTTCAGGATTTTGGTACTCTAAGGAGAGGTTAAAGAAGAATGAATACTAATTCTGCCATTAACCACTGTCAGACAGCCTTCAGCATGTATTATTCCTTGAAAACTCCTTTAGCATCATTACTGTGGGGAATCAATAGGCATAAAGTGCCCACGGGAACACAGAATTCAGGGGGGAAAAATTCACTGCCTATTTATAGCTTGTAGTACAGTAAGGTGAGAAGGGGAAGACTTCAGTTTGAAGTGGTAATTTTGAAATAATTGAATAGCAGCATAATTGCCATCGTGGAAAAGATTATACATGGTTCCTTACGTTTTCTTCACATAACAATAGTCTGGTAGTATAATTACAAGGGAAGAATATTTGATGTAATAAACTCAAATTAAATTGAATAATTTTCAGTGAACTGCAGGACATTGCACCCTCTTGCTGGGTTGTCACATTGAACAAATGTTCAGAGCTGCGAGGGTCTGGGCAGGTCCCAAAGTTGAGGATGTCTCTAAGTGGGCTGGGCAGGCAGATGTGGTACAGTGTTTAAGGAATGATTCTGTTTCACTGGCCTTCGTTTTGACTACTAATGCAGGCAGCTTTGTATATTTCTGTTTAAAAGAAATGGCTGTGAAATGTTTGCTGAGTGTTTTGGCGCAAATAATAATTTCATACTGATTTAGATGACTGCTCTCCTTCTCCGAGAATAAGGGTCCTGATCTAAAGTCTGTATCTGATATAGAGGTGAATTCCTGGACTCTAAATATATCAAGCCACTTAAAGGTCTGTGACTTCAAGCTAAGCATATATTTGAGGACTCTACCTTATAATTAAGTATTTCTCTCACTTTCATTTAGAGAGAGAGAGAGAGCGAGCTATAGAGAGAGATGGGCTTTGCTGAGTTTAGATTCATTCTACCTGTTTTTAATTACAGATAAGGAGCCTCAGTTTGCTCTTGCTATGTTTTCTTGAATGACCTCATACTTGTAAATGAAAACAGAATTAGTTCCAGTAATTATTTAAAATTAAAATTTTAAACTGGTTTTTTTTTTTCCATGTACTTAAGATAAAGTAGGTAGTAGGGTTCACAGAAGAGCCTAATTTTAATCTTTTTAATAAGACTCCCGAGATCTGCATTCATTGATTTCTAAATTTTGTTCACCTGCCTTTGCCTCATTTTATAGGAGAAATCTCTGGAACAGAATTAATTCATTGTAGGAACTTTTACAAGGTCACCAGTAGGAAAATAAGATTGCTAAAAGAAATTGCATGAGTAACCTGCTCTATCTTTTCCTGAACAATGTCAAGTTTTTTCAAGTGTGTGGCCTGTTTGTATGAGACAAAACTAATCATGACCATCAGGATCTCTCCCTTAAATAACATACAAAAATCTGCCAGATTGGACCCATACTATTTCAAATAAGCAGTTAAGTCTTGTGGGTTTTTTTGGTTTTTTTAAGCAAAATATTTTCAAAGTGTCATTTAAAAAAAACCCAACCCTTTTGTGTGATAGTCAGAGATAAATTATTCATAGGTGGTTACTTTGAACCATTATGTTTTCCTACCTCTGCATAAAAATAAACCCAGAAGTCACTAGATTAAGCCATTGCCCTGTAATGGTTCTTTGAGAAATGTTTGACTGTAGCTGCTGCTTTGTTGTAGTGAAGAGCTGTGATTCAGACTTCATACTATGTTTGCATTTCAGCTGTCACAGAAAGTGAAAGATGAAGCCTCTTGTTCTCTTGGTTCTTGTGATCTGTACTGTAGTCAGCATGAATTTGAAGCTCGTGTCAAAGAGAAATTCTGGTAAGTCACAGAAAAATATTTTTACTTTTGAATCTGGACCTAGTGCTCATGCAATCAAGCATTTTAGGTGGTTGCCTTTTGTTTTGTATATATACCTCTTGTTCTCTTCTGCAAAAAAAAAAAAAAAAAAGTCATAACCAGTATGGTTTGCTTACCAGATGTTACAGGATGAATTTTCTCACTATAATGTTCTGCTGATGTGACTTTAAGCTATTTGAAATTGTCCTTATGTTTTGTTTCGTTGAGGAAAAAAAAAATTAAAAAAAGAAAAAATTGATCTGACTGAAACCCCACAAAAGTGATAGTGACATTGGCATTGTTTTAACATCCAATCTTTTACTCATGCTAAGGGATTTTCTGAACTGTGGATGTAGTTTGTGGTGGCTTTGAAGTCTGATTTTTTTTTTACTTTTGGAAGGGGATCTTCCAAAAAATTATGCCAGTCACATGTGTGATCATATATAGGGTTAACTGGGAAGAGCTCTCCTAGGTCGATAATCTCTGATTAGTCTGGCAGTGGGAGTGGGAGTTGGTTTATGTGTATAGCTGCTTTTGAAACTCACTAATATTAGCAGAACAATTCAGACAAGCATCAGAATATCTCATTCCAGGATAGACAGTTGATCTGGGTGATGTTTCATCTGTATTAGAGTCTGCAGTGGCTTATAGTCCATGCAGCCCTCCCCCCTCAAAAGGAATGACTTGGTGTCTGTCTGTCTTTCTCAAGTAAGCTGCGAGTTTGGAAGGACTTGGGGCAGACAAGTAGGCTGCCTGCAGTGTTGCATAGTGATGTTAGTCTGCAGAGCCTTGTGTCTGCGGGCAGGTAACTGATGCAGGATAGATGTTGTACTTTTAAACCTGCATGTTACACTGTTTGTTTTATTCCCACTAGTTGTGTGCTATACGTACAAGCGTGAGGGCTTCTATTGATCTTACTGTCCTCAATGTCTTCAGCCAAAACTTTTAGCAATGCAGGTGCAAACAAGTGACTGACTTTACTTGGTGTGTGCCCAGTTTTAAGTTTAATTTCTGCATTTCTTGAGGATGGAGGAGAAAAGTTATTGGTCTGTCTATTATGAAGAATTAGGTGTCACATCCTACGCTAGTGTTACTCTGTTACTCTGGGAACCACCAGATGCTAGTCTGAATTCTTTCTGCTGGGCTAGAAAGTATAAATGGATGTTGCTAAATCAAACTAGTCTGTAGCCTTTAGTTGGGGTTATTGTGCCCTAAGCCCTGTTTGCCCTGAGAGAGCAGTCATAGATATCTAGATTTGACTGCAGTGGAGCTTGATCTAAACTCTACTAAGGGTGATGGTGTTCCTGTTTTTCAAAACTGCTATTACTGGCCTGGATGGGAACCCCTATGAGATCCATAATCTGTATAATTGAGCAGCCTTGATTCACTGATGCCAGGCAACACCACCTGGCTGCAAAGAAGGGCCTTTGCGTTTATCAGAAGTACACATCTGTATATGTAACATGCCTGAGGTTATGGCATCATTCAGCCTGTTAGTTTACCTTTAATTATATTTTAGGTTGGGTTTTTTTTGTTTGTTTTTTTGTGTTTTTTAATCTGCTTTCTTTGACTCTGCACAATGTCTTGTATTATTGGCAGCTATTGACAGTATTAATTCAGGTTCAATACTGGTGGGGAAAAGGCCTTAATATGGTATACTGCCTATTGTTAAATATAACCCAATAGTGAATAGCTGGTTCTTTTTCTTTTAATTTCATTGAGTTGGTGTATGTTGATGAAGAAGATATAACATGATGAAGAAAAATGCATGTAAAATAAAATTATCATTTCTTTGCAAGTACATGATCCTGTAGTTGGTTTTCACCTTCAATATTCATTCTGTCTTATGTACTGATTTTTAGGTTGCTGTGTGGAGCAAACTATTGATTTCTTTTTTTTTTTAACCTTTCCCTGCTACATTGCACGTGAAATACATTTCCCGTTTCTGTGATTTCAGCACTTGGAACGAAATTGATAATTTGGCTCCCTTTCTGAAAGGGGTCTTTAGATATGAAGGACTGTTATTTGATTGCTTGGGGCTTCACTAAATGTTGTATGTTGTGAAGGGACAGATGCTCCAGAGGCTTCTGAACTTCAACTGTTTGTATTGTTGTTTAATTAGAAGATCAGAGATAGGGGATGGATGTGACTACGCACTTGCACAAAGAAACTGTGAGACCATGTTGTTTGATAGGGTGACAGTAGCTGTAGTGTGCTGGTGCTGTTGTTCAGGGTCTTTTTTTTTTTTTACTGGTGTCTTGATAAAGGAGAGTGGGAAAGGGAAAGTAATTTAATGGTTATTTGTGGGCAGCTGCACTGCAGTGTAAACAGCAGGATGTCTGAAAGCAGGAAGACTGTTTTAGCTGCAGATGAGAGCTGCGGGGGGGGGGAGTGGAACGGGTGCGCAAATGACACCCTGTGGACAGGATCTCTGCAGCAGTGTTCTGGATGGATGTTGTAGTCTTGGGTCGTGCTGGCTATTGGTATGGGGACATCTAAGCTGATGAGCATCCCTAAAAGGGGAAGGGAAATTGTGCAGACAGTTATGCAGGGCTGTGTGAAGCAGTGCACAGAAAGTGCTGACACTGATGATAAAGACAGATCTGGGCTACTAGGGCAATAAACCAGCAAAATCAGGGTATCGGTGTCTTTGCTGAGTTATGTAGACTGGCATTTTTCCAAGCAATACGTAGGATTATTGCATGAATGGGCAGAATTGTGATTAGTGTTAAGTACAAGAGCAATTATGAAGTTGACTAGCATGTGTGCAATATCACATAATAGAATATACCTTGTGTAAGGGGTAGGGAGACTCTAAAGAGAGCTGAGTTGAAAAGGACTTGGGGTGGAGCAATGAGAAGGTACGGTGTTGTCTTCAGGTAATGCAAAGACATCACTAAAACCAAGGCAGTTAGAAGGGGGGCAGAATGTCCGGAAGGGCATTATCAGTGAAACTGAAGTTGGCTTAAGAGAACAGGGATTTGACTAGGAAGGCAACTTCAGAGGCTGGTGGAAAAATATTCCTTTGAAGCCAGGGAATGGAAACCCAGGGGGAGAAAGTTGAGGATGAGAAGTACAAACAGTGCACAGGGGCTGGACAACAAAAGGCGAGAGTCATTAAAGAGACATCAGGAGTGGAGGATCTAAGGTGCCAAACAGAAGGTGATGAAATGGTACTCCAGCTGCAAGCATAGAATTAAAGTTTGCTGAAGAAACAATCCTCATGGAAGGGGAGAGAAGACAGAACTGAGACTTATCTCATGTCCTTTACTCGCCCTTGTTATAGATTCAGGTGTCCATATTTCCATTTGGAGAAGACAAGCTGGAGTGCATGTGAGGGCTACAGATAGGTTTCAGTGTACCTTGCAATGGTGCAAAAATGACACAGAAACTTGTAGGGAGACAAATTTGTTTGGCTGCTTCTCACTTGAGATGTGGTGCCAAAATTATTAAAATGGGTGAGCTAATTTAATTATGCTAGTCAGATTCTTCGTTACAGGCAGCAACTTCCAGATGCTCCAGAAGAAATCTGTCATGTCTACAGAGTAATGATTGCTGTTTGTGGTGGGAACAGAACAGTTTGCCTCAAGCAATACCCTTAGTTGCAGGAAGG
>VZSF01010650.1:43015-132925 GCA_013398295.1 Chionis minor | reverse complement strand
GGGGCAGAATGGGGGGGCAGCAGGGATGGCTGGGGGTGGGAGAGCCTGAAATCCCAGGGCGCTGCTCCAGCATCCAGCCTCCCGTCTCGTGCTATCACGCCACCGTGCCATGGTGCCACCGCTTGCTTTGCTGCTTTCTCTTGGGGGGTGGTGGTGGTGTGTGGGGTTTTTGGGGTTTTTTTGTTGTTTTTTTTTTAATTTTTTCACGATTTGCTCTACCGAGCCACCTGGGAGGCCAGCAGGCACCTGGCCGTGCTCCATCCCGGGGGGGTGACGCAGGCGTGGAGCGAGGTGTAGCAAGGACAACTGTGGGTGCCCGGGCTGGCCGTCCCCGCAGAGATGCCACCGGGATCGCTTCAGCGGGGAGTTTGGCTCGGTCCGGAAAACACCAGGAGGACGGAGCTGGGGTGATGCCAGCAAGGGGCCGAGGGGGTGGCTGTCAATATCAGAGGAGGAAGGGGCTATATAAAGAATAACTGCGCTTAGCCGGAGCGCCTGGAAAGCACCCAAACAGGGGGCTCTTTCTCCACCAACAGCACAGGCTGTGAAATAGAATTGGAAAATAAGCTTTTTAATAATAATAGTAAAAAAACCCAGCCCTATGAATGTCCTCTTGGCAGCTGGTGCTGGCTGAGAAGTGACGTCGTGGAGTATTTTAAAATCTCTCCGTTTCTTTAAATATGTTAGAAGAAAAATAAAATGCGTTTTTGCCTCAGTCCTGCTGATGATCTTTACTCGTTAGCCTGGTGCTGAAGGGTACAGCATCCTTCCCCGGGGCTCCCTGCTGCAGCCAGGATGCTCCTGAGGATGGAGTGCTGGTTTGGAGCATCCGGATGCCCTGGAGCTGAGGGGGTGCCCGTGCCGGGGCAGAGCATGGCAGCGCACAGGGAAAATGGGGATTTACAGCCCTGGTGGTGGCGGTCACCTGGGAGGAGCAAGATGCTGCAGTGGATGGAGTATAGGGAGGGTTTGGGTTTGTTTTTTCTGTGCTGCCAGTAGCCAGCCTTATTAATAGACTGGGCCAGTTTCTTCCTGTTTTAATACAGCGTCTAAATTCTGCCAGGGATGATAAAAAAGAAGAGTTAAAAAAAAAAAAAAGAGCTGGCATTAGTGGAGCCGAGGAGGGGATGCAGGGCTTTTGCTGCTGTGCAGAACAAGAGCTTCATGTCTTAATGGGATTTTTAAAATGGTACTTGCAATGTGAAGTACTAATCCCGTGTCTTTTGGAACCTTGGTGCTCAGGTTATGCTCAGACTGACTCGAGCTTATCTAGTGCCCTGCGGGCAGCAGTGCCCCCAGGCTCGCTCTGAAGCAGGGACAGGAAAAATGCTCCCTTGTGAGAAAGAGCAGCCGAGGACTGGCCACAAAGGATGCCCGGAACAAGACCAGCAGAGCTTTGCTCTCAGCTGCTCCTGGGTAGGTGCCATGGCTCCGGCCACGGGTGGTGTTTCCTGCCCATCTGGAGTGGGACTGGAGCTGGTCCCCTTCCCTGAAACCCCCAAAAGCAGCTCCTCCTGCTCCGGTTGTCCCTCTGCAGTTTTAGTGACAGAGGAGGTATGGGACAAAAATTATCCAAAAAATAATTTATTTTGCTTTTGGGACAGGCTCTAAGCTGATTGCCTCTGTGCTCCAGGCACCTAAAATGTCATTATTTAGGCTCTGCTTGTGTTGCGTCCTCCAAAGTTTAATGGGATGAGATGGTATGTGTCCCACGCTGCTCTGTCCTGCCTGGGAGGTGACAGCTCGGTTGGGTGAGATGTGGGGATTTCCAGGGTGTGAGACAGGTCTAAATGGAAGCGATTATGACTGATGCTTTGAGGGAGAGCAGGAGGAGGTGAGGGAGATGTGCGAGTGTCAGCACCACTGCTGGTGGTTTGGATCACAGGGTGATTTGGGTTGGAAGGTAACTTCAGGGGTCAGGGACACCTCCCACTAGATGAGGTTCCTCACAGCCCCGTCCAGCCTGACCACAAACACCTCCAGGGATGGGGCAGCCACAGCTGCTCGGGGCAGCCTGGGCCAGGGGCTCCCCACCCTCATGGTACAACATTTCTTCCCCGTGTCCAACCCAACCCCACCCTCGCTCAGTTTCGAACCGCTGCCCCGTGTCCTGTCACTGCAGGCCCTGGTCAAAAGTCTCTCTCCCTCTTTCCTCGAAGCCCCCTTGAAGCCTGAGCGGCCGCAGTCAGCTCTGCCTGGAGCCGCCTCTTCTCCAGGCTGCACCAGCCCAACTCTCCCAGCCTTTCTCCCCAGCAGAGCTGTTCCAGCCCTGGGACCATTTTGGTGGCCTCCTGTGGAGCGGGAGGCAGCGCTGCAGGGGGTTCTGAGGAGCGCGGAGCGGAGCAGAGGGGGAGCATCCCCTGCCTCGACCTGCTGGCCACGCTGCTGGGGATGCAGCGCAGGAGACGCTTGGCTTTCTGGGCTGCCAGCGCGCGGTGTCGGCTGATGTCCCATTTGTCACCCACCAGTCTGCCCCGGTCCTTCTCCACAGGGTGCTCTCCATCCCTCTGTCTCTCCATTTGTCCATCCATTCATCCATCCATCCCTTTGTCTCTACATCCGTCCATGCCTCAGTCTCTTCTGGTACTGGGAGTTGCCTCGATGCAAATGCAGGACCTTGTAGTTGGCCTGGTTGAACTTCATGAGGATAATGTGGACTCACTCCTCCAGCCTGTCCAGGTCCCTCTGGATTTCACCCTTTCCCTCCAGCGTATTGACTGCCCCACTCAGCTCGGTGTCACCTGCAAACGTGCTGAGGGGGCACTTGATCCCACTGTCAGTGGTGTTGATGACGACGTTGGGCAGGCAAGTGGCACTGGGCAGTTCCTGGTCCCGGTGTGCCCTGTTTCCAGCAAGACTCAATTGCCTGCACTTGCTCCCCATCGCTGAAGCAGTGAGGTGACGCCAACCACTGCAGGCTGCTGCGAGATGCCTGCTTGGGGCTTTTGAGGGGACATGGAATCTGAGGGGGTGTCAGTGGCTGGGTGGACTTGGATGATTCCGGTCAGGGTTGCTGTTGCTGGAGGAACTCCATGCACTTGGCGTTACTGGCTGCTAAGAAACATGTTTCCGGTTGACTTTGGGAGGAAGGAATTCTGCTGTCAACATTTCATACAGCAGAATTTCCAATAGTTATGGATTTTCGGTGACTGTTGCCGTTGCTGGGCTCTAATTGGTCTGGGAAAGACCAATTTATCAGTTGACAGATCCGCTCCCTGTTCCCTGCCAGACAGTGCTCCCCTGGTTTTTTTATCTTGCCGTTACGTGATGGAACTGTTCCTTTAGATGCTCGGGTGGACGCTGCCCAAGTCATGGGTTCGGATGCCGTGGGGAGAGGTTTGGCAAGGCCACCACGCTTGTGGGATGGTGTCCTGGCCTGGCCGGTTTCAGTGCTGGCAGAAGCTTCCCCAGCATGAGAAGAGCCTTCTCTGGTGTGGTGACAGGAGAAGAGGGACAGTTCAGATCTGGAGGTCCCCCTTTGCCCCCCAGCACAGACCTTACCTGGTGGGACTGGTTGTCTGTGTAAGACTGGGTGGCTGCAGAGATGTTTGTGGGGTGAAGCCTCAACAGTTGCTTGCAACGAAGCAAGTGTACAAAGTGATGGTCGTGTTTCTGGTGACCTTCCTGTTGGGTCTAAAGGCTTGCCTTGCTCAAATGAGTGTTAATTAAGAATAATCCCTCCAGGGTGTTGCTCTTTATTCCATGTCTAGCTTTTTTTCTCATCATACCTTGTTTTTGAGTAGGGAGCTGTTTCCCAGCCCATGCCAATGGGAGAGGCATGGGTGCAAAACCAGACCTGCTCTTCCACGTCTCCAGCTTGCAGAAGTGGTCAAAGAGGTTTTGCAAGGCCCTTTTCTCCTGTGCCCGTCGTTCCTCTCTGGCAGACAATCACAGGCGACTTTCTCCAGCGACGTTCAGGCGTTTACGCTGTGCCGTTGTCCTTCCCAGCTGCCTGAAACCCCCGGCTCCTGCCTGCCACGTCCCCATTTCCGCTGCTGCTTCCTGCCTGTGGGAGTTGTGGGGAGGGGGTGCATTAATACTAAAAAGAGAGGGAAGGCGAGGTCAGCTCCAGGTCCAGCTCCATGGATCCCTCCTCTTCCCTCTTGCGGCAGCTGGAATCGGCAGCACGGCCCCCCAGGGCTTGCAGCCAGAACTTGCTCCATCCCCTCTCATTAATAATTCTGCTGATGATTTCTCTCTCTGGGGCACAAACGTGAAGTTGACCCAAGTTGCTGTTTGCAGCAGGAGTCGGGTCTCGTTGATCTCCATCTGGGCAGCAGGGCTTTTCCACAGCCATCCCCCAGTGCAAAAGCCCCTGCTGACCACGGAGGTAGATATATTTGCTTGTTTAAATGCTGTCTTCCTTTCCTTTTTTAACCCTCTTGGTTGCCCAGCGTGCTTTCGAGCTCTTCTATTCAACAAAAAGGGTCACGTAAATAATTCAGCTTCACTTCTTCCCTCACCCATTGGGGAGCCAAGGCTGTCACGCGACAGGTGACAGCCAGTGACTCGGTATTGCGTGTCCGCTGCCTGCTCTGGCTGTAGTCGATGGGTGAGTAGCCATACTGGAAAGCTGATTTTTTGGGTCTGGAAGGAGCAAAGCTGCTGGGGAAGGCTGCACACCTTGGCTGCCCTTGGAGCACGCCTGGCCCTGCTGTCTCCCGGCGGTCAGGGTGTCTCTCCGGGGTAGGAAGCTGCTTTGTCTGCTCCCTTGTGGTCCTGGAGAGCAGGAGAGGGTGACACACGGGTGAGTGCTTCCTCCTGGGCACGACAGGAGATAAGGGAAGTGATGTGGAGTGAGTCCCCAGTGACTCCCTTGCATGCTCTGCCTGAGCCGTTCTTCTGCTCCCCAGCAGTTGCGGGGTCCCAGGCATTCCAGGCATCCCGGCGATGCCGGTAGCAGCAGCCAGCGCACACCTGAGTAGGGTGAGCCAAAAAAAACCCTAAACATTGGGAAGAACCTTTGATGTGCTTTAAACACAGCAGCGGGCAGAGCACAGCTTCCAGGTCAGCTCTGGATGGTGTTTCACGTCCCCTCCCCAGGAGGAGACTGGGGTCGGCAGCAGGGGTCCACACGTTCGCGGATGGGGGTTTGGAGGCTGAGTGGGCTCAGTCCCCGCTGGCACCGGCCTTGGATGGGGGCGCTGAGCCGTGGGGTGCCTCGGTGCCTGCTGGGGAGCTCAGGGTGCGGTGGGGTGGGGGCCTGGTGGTCCCACAGAAGTCCACCTGAAGGTGGAAATTCTCTGCCTCCTGACAGCTGGCGGCATGCTGTGGGTGCCCAAGAGTAACGAGACGTTGGGTTCCCAAGGCGCGTATGTTGGCGGAGCGCTGGGTGTCTAAAAGGGCTCAAGCCAAAGGGGTTTAAACTAGTTCCTGTTGTTTTAATTGCAAATGTCTTTGTCTTTGTGCGAGCTGCTCGGAAGCTATACAAATGTTTGTTTTGCTATGTGTCTCCCCGTTAACAAGATTTCTCAGGAAATATGCAAAATTATCACTACAGGCAGAACATGTACAGTAAGGCTCATTAAGCTAAGTACTGTGATAAATTGCTACTTCCAGAAAATTACATATATTAGCAAAAAGGAGGAGAGTGAGCCCAAGTGGAAGACCTGGGAAGACGGAGTGTGCAGGAACTTCTTGGCTCTGGACGGCCCGAGGGTGACCTGAGCAAACCCTCGGAAGGGGACGGCTGAATGTCCTTCTTGGACGGTGGCGTCTGCAGGATTATCCTTAGAGGAGATGCGTGGGGAGGGGAAGGCGAGCAGAGGGCGGTGTGGGAAACAGAAACAGCGTGATGCTGTGTCAGGCCCAGACCAGGCATAAAGCTGACGGGACTGACTTTGCTTGGGAAGAATAGAAAATGAGGCAACACTGGAAACACTCCTCTGGTAGGAGTGTTTCTTCCTCCATCACCTTTTGCAGGAGCCTTGGAAGTAGTGAGCGGAGCCCAGGATTACTTGGAAGTAGCCAGTGGAGCCCAGTGGATCTGCTCGCTTCTGGCCAAAATCTGTCCTTGGGGGCATTCGGAGGAGAATGGGAAGTCCTTCCGCTGCAGCAGCCGCGGAGAGGTCAGGCTAAGGAAAAGCTAAAGGCACTGGTGCTGCCCGTGGGGGAAGGTTGTCCAGGTCCCTTTGAGGTTGAGGCCAATGCCGTGTGTGTGCAGCTGCATTTGAGACCTTGCTGTTGCACACAACCTCCTTGGCCCGTTTCCCAGCCTTGGTGAGACCTGTTGTAGAGAAGCTGCTTGTCCCTGCTGCCGTTGGACAGCCATTACAGGACCACAGTCATCAAATCCTTGAATGGTTTTGTTGGAAGGGACCTTCAAAGATTGTCTAGTCCAGCCCCATTGCCACAGGCAGGGACATCTTCCACAGGACATCTTCAGGTCCTTGACTGGGTTGTAAAATTCCAGATCTGCCCAAAATTATTTGTGTTCATTTGTTCTTAGGCTAGTGTTCTCCTTCCACTGGAGAAGGTTTCTCCTCCCTGATAACCTGCTCCTCTGGCATTCATTGGCACCTCGGTGTTCCCCAGCAGGTACAGGGGACAAACCCAGGCTGTGTAGCCTCAAAATCTGCTGCAAGATGGGACTGAGCTTTCTGTTAGCAGTGCAGTATTTCAGTTTCTAGTGGATACTTGCAGCCTTGAGTTTCTTTTCATGGGAACTAACTAAAATTAATTAAAAAGAAAATCTTGCTCACATTGTCCTGTGAGTTTTCAGAAGCTCCCTACCAGCCATGGCCACTTCTTATTGTGCAGCACTTCTGCTGTCATGCCTGCTGTGGATTTTCTAGCATTTAGTCTTCCTTTTTATCTGCCATTGCTTTCAGATCTTACATCAAGTCCTGTCAGATTTTGAGTTCGTGGTGTATGAAATGACTGACTGTTAGTTTTGGTTTTCCAGAAGACATTTGCCTTCCGGGAGAGTTGGTGTCTCACCTGGGCGGTACAAAGGTTCCTTTGTGTGGTGTAGGCAAGACACCCTCAGAAATGTCATTCCCATCTTTGAGTATTCATGACCATTTGAGCAACCTGGTGTAGTGGAAGATGTCCCTGCCCATGGCGGGGGGGTTGGTCTGGAGGATCTTTGAAGGTCCTTCCAAACCAACATCTTCCACAGGTATCTGTAGGCAATGCAGTCTGACTTGAAGGATAACTATTTTATGGACTGCCTTGATTTTCACATGTTGATCCTCTCCTGGTGACCTGGGCTGTGGGAGCTGTGGTGCTGCCTGTGTCACCTCCTCTGCCTGAGGCTTTCCTTCTCTTGTCGCTGGCAGCTTCCCGGTACAGACCTCGCAGTCACTGGTGGGCATCATCGGGGCTTGGTGGCAATCGTAGAGCGCTTGGTAGACGCCAAAGCATGGTGGTGGTCCTGGCAGAAACCTCTCTGAGTGATAAGCCTGGTGAATATGCGATGGGGTGGAAAGAGGAGACGAGTGCCATGACTGCAGGTGCTTCTGTCGATGTGAAGCTCTGGTCTGTACCCAAGCTGTAACAAGGATGTTACAGCTTCTGATCCTCCATCAGAAGGATGTTAAGGAATTAATTTCAGATTAATTAAGTCTATCTGCTGTTTTTTACCCAAATTATTCTTCATCCATGATTGCAAATTTGTAAATTACTGACTGTAAAGTATCGATGCCTTTCCAGTAGACCATAGTACCGTCCATGTTCTAGAGCTACAGGAGGAGATCGGTGAGCTTAGCTCCTTGCCCTCTGCAGGACTGGTGGCACCTCTGTCACCTACAACGTTTGTTCTTAATAGTTAGTGGGATTTTACATGCCTGCTTCTAAAACCGAGCTTAAGAGTTGACCATGACCTAATAAAAGGGTTGGGCTTCATGCCAAAGGCCGGTAATGTAATTCTGCAGCAATGAAAGTCAACACCGAAGGACAAAACTCTTGGAAATCTTCTCTCTCGCACTGCTGGTGTTGGAAATTGGAAACGCCTACTGACTCATGCAGATGTTGCTGAATGTTAAAGTCATTTTGCCTTGAACATTCATTCATCAAAAAGTTGTTAGTGGGAATTATGGGCTGGTTTTGGTGCTCATTGGAATTAGACATGGCTGAGTTGAGGCCTGTGCACTATAAAAGCCCAATTTATTATTCTGCACAGCTGTACCATCTATACATAGTCTGCAAAAATGCTAAGACTGAGGCTGTAGGTAGTTTAAGTCGTGACCTCAGGTGGTTCACTTCTCCAGGGCTCTCTTCCAGGAGCAGACCCTCCCGCTGCCCTTGTCCTCAAGTGTGACAAAAACCCTCAGAGGAGGACTTCTGCCTCTGGACTCCCAAGGATCAACACGGTTTGGCTGCTGCAAAACACTAAAGCAAACCCCAAAGTGTGAAGGGTCAGCGCAGCCTCCCAGGCTGAGGGTGGTGGTCATTTGGTGGGTGGGAGACCCGTGGGTGCTTTGGACCTTGTTCACGTGAAGCTCAGCTGCTGCCGAGCAGCGCAGAGCCGGGCTGAGACGTTTCCAGGGATCTGGGCATCCGTACGCTTTAATACGTGTCTTGGAGGGTTTTTAAGATGGCCGAGAGAGATGTCGGTGCCGCTCGCTGCTGAGTTATTCTGACATCGTCCTCCTAAGTGACATGCGCAGCCACAGGCTGGAGCCGTGGGGAGTGAGCTGCCGCAGGAGCCCTCGAGTGCCAACGGCGACGGCCTGGGCTCCTGGACGCAGACACGGGGAACAAGGTGGCTGGTGCTGGACCCTCCTGTGCCGGCTGCTCGCGTGGGGACACGGTCCTGGCCCTGCTGCGAGAGCGTCCCCCCACCAAGCAGCCTTGTGCTGCGCATCCCGCAGGGCGCTTTGGTTCTGGTACAGAAAGGGCTGTCATTTTGCTGTGAAAGTCAAGCCCAGATGGCTGAAATTTCTCAAGCGGATCAGTGCGGAGGTGTCCAGTAAATACAAAAATCCCAGATTTCAGCCTGGAAGCAAAGCCGGCGAGCAGCATCCTGCATCTCTGGGGGACGAGGCCTTTTTTTTTTGCTTAACTTAATAGTCCCTAAAAGGGGGGGGTAGCAGCTGTTGTGGCTTTTTCCTTTCGCTGTGCTTTTGTGAGGCTCGCCATGTCTCCGGTGGGGATGGGAGGCAGCGCGTGGTGTTGGACCCAGCGGCTGGAGGCAGGGCGCGGGCTCGCTGCCTGCTGCCTGTTTGTGCAGTGCGGCTGTTTCCTCGGAAAAGGGGCGGGTGGTGCTGGCAGGGCTTGGCAGAGGGACGCGCTGGGGGGTCGGCACGGTCTCCCAGGATGCAGAGGTGCCCAGTGGCAGCTGAGCTGTTGCTCCTCTGTCCTGGCGCAGCTCCGCAGATGCATCCAGCCACGGTCAAATTCATCGGTGATGCTAACAGAAGAGGGCAGGAGTTAAAGCCTGTGCATCGCCCCCGCTGAGATAATAGAGACCTCATTACACCCTGCCGCCGTTGTGCCCTGCCGGCTGCCTCTTGCTTTTCGGGGGAGAGCAGGCTTTGAGTGGTTTTGGGTGGTTTGTGCTCCTCTGCCATTTTCCAGAAAACGCCTGCGGAGGGAACAGGGCTGGTTTGAACACGAGGGTTGTAACCTGCTCCATGATGAAATTATTAGCGGTGTGCTTGTTGTGCAACCCACAAGGCTCCAGGATGCTCTGGGGCTCTGGACCGGCTTCCCATCTGCTGCTCCACATCGCCGAGGGGGGTATCACGGCTTGGCTCTCCCTCCCCTTGGGATTTCAGCCCAGGTAGAGGGGTACATTTATGATGAGGCCCCGAAAGACATTGGAGGAGCTTGGGCTGACCGTCCCTCCCTATCCCGTCCCCACACTCAGCAGCACCGAGGCACCAGGAAGGCAGCGGCTCCCGGAGCCGTCCCAGTGCCGGCACGCTGCCTGCCACACCGCTTGCGGCTTGGCCTCCGGCGCGCCGGAGAAATAAAAAACCCTATGAAAGAAGAGTTGTCTTCACCTGTCCTGGGAGCGGGTGGTGAAAGCCAAGGCACACGGGGACCCCAGGGCTGAGGCTGGAGCAGATATCAGGGGAGATTGATCAAACCCCTCCTGCTCCTCTGCTCCAGCCGTGCCGGGGGCAGAGCACCCACTCCCCATGCCGGATGCTGCCAGCAGTCACTGCCGCACAGTAGCACACGTAACGTGGGCAGTGGCAGTGACCCACCAAGCCTGCAGGGCTGTGGAGCTGGTTGTGTTAACTTGGACTTGTCGCCTTCTGTAAGCTGGTTTTAGAGCTGTTCTTACCTCAGGTACTCGGGCTTTTGCAGCGCTGTGCTGCGGCTCGCTTTCCTCTCTTGGTGAGACTGGAATGTGTCAGGGGTGCCGAGACGGAAGGATGGTGGTTTCGGCAGCTGAGAAGCATTGGCAGGGTGGCGTGCCCAGCGCGTTTGCCTGGCACTGGGGGCGCGTGCTCCTTGCCTGTGGCTGGCAAGCAAGCGGGGGCTGTTGAGGGCTGTGAATTGTTTGCTGCTTGTGTCGAGCAGCACCAGTGGATAGCTTCAACCCAGACCAAAGCTCTCCATATGGCTTTGAAAACCTGGCATGCATGAAACTAAAATGCTGTCAGCTGGGTGGACACCTGAAATTTCCTTAGGAAAGGTATTTTGGTTTTGTTTCTACTTTGGCAGCAGCGTACGGGAAGACACCGCAAGCCTGGGGTGAGAATGCCTGCAAGGGCCAGCAGCATGCCTGGACCGAGCCCTGGGGTGGAGGGAGATGCTGGGAGCAGATGATCCTTCGGCGCCCTGCATCCCAGGGAGGTGGCATCTCCTTCTCCTTGAGTCCTGGGTAGCCCCGCAGCGAACGCCGCTGCCGCCTCCCGTGTGTGGGGCCATTGGCCTGATGCTGCGTGTCGGAGGCGGCGTGGCACGGAGGGTATTTCCAGTGACGTGGGTTGGACAGATGGTGCCCTTCTCCAGCCTGGAGTGAGACGTGCCCTCCCAATCAGCAGGCTCCAACTGTGTAATTTCCTTTTCGCAGGGCTCCCGGCTGGGTTTTTGTGCCGCTCTCCCTGCACGCAGCGGGGCAGTGCCGTGTTCCGTGCCTACCCTAAATAACCCTTGTCCTGCCTGTACATCAGCGCTCTGCTGCAGCGGGGGGACGAGCTGCCTCGAAAACAGGAGTGCCCCAACAAAACTGTGTGGCTTTGGCAGAAACCCCCTCCCTGGGTGTAGCCTTCCTCCGGAATTTCTGGGTTTAAGAAATGACAGGATCCGGTGGGCAGCAGGATGGGACAAAGCAGTGACGTGGCTTCCTGCATGCAATGACCCAGGACCGTTTTGGAGGTGGAAGGGATGGGCAAGAGGTGACAAGGAGATGGGCATCTTCACGGGCAGCGTGCTGACCTGCTGCGTTTCCTTGGCTGCCGGTACTCTCTGGCCTATGGGGTCACAGTAAAAGCCTATGTTTAAAATTATTGATGGGGAATGCTTTCCTCACAGGCTTCAGAAAGAGGCTAAAAATTCCTACAAATTAAGATCCTGCCAGAATGAAGGCAAAAAAGCCAGATAGGTGCAGGAGAAGTTGGGATGGAGGTGCATTTTCCTGTGCAGAGCTGCAGAGGCTTGTTGGTGTTTCCTGTCCTGCTTGTGTGGGAGGTTTCCATATGATCACAGAGTGGTTTGGGTTGAAGGGACCTTCAAAGACGATGCAGTCCAACCCCCCTGCCATGGGCAAGGACATCTCCCATAGATCAGGTTGCACAAAGCCCCATCCAACCCAGCCTCGAACACCTCCAGGGATGGGGCAGCCACAGCTTCTCTGGGCAACCTGNATTCCTACAAATTAAGATCCTGCCAGAATGAAGGCAAAAAAGCCAGATAGGTGCAGGAGAAGTTGGGATGGAGGTGCATTTTCCTGTGCAGAGCTGCAGAGGCTTGTTGGTGTTTCCTGTCCTGCTTGTGTGGGAGGTTTCCATATGATCACAGAGTGGTTTGGGTTGAAGGGTCCTTCAAAGACGATGCAGTCCAACCCCCCTGCCATGGGCAAGGACATCTCCCATAGATCAGGTTGCACAAAGCCCCATCCAACCCAGCCTCGAACACCTCCAGGGATGGGGCAGCCACAGCTTCTCTGGGCAACCTGGGCCAGGGGCTCCCCACCCTTATGGTACAACATTTCTTCCCTGTGTCCAACCCAACCCCACCCTTGTGTCTTGTGCTGGGGACCCCAGAGTGGAGGCAGCGCTGCAGGGGGTTCTGAGGAGCGCGGAGCGGAGCAGAGGGGGAGCATCCCCTGCCTCGACCTGCTGGCCACGCTGCTGGGGATGCAGCGCAGGAGACGCTTGGCTTTCTGGGCTGCCAGCGCGCGGTGTCGGCTGATGTCCATTTGTCACCCACCAGTCTGCCCCGGCCCTTCTCCACAGGGTGCTCGACCACCCCTCTCCTTTGCGGATGGCCACCCTATTGGGTGTGTGCTGAGGTGGCACAGGGCTGTGGGCTGGACACGAGTGCCCTGGCAGAGCTGCCATCTGTCCCCTGCGCTGCGGGGTAAACCTCCAGACAGGACAATGTTCTGGGCTGCCATCTCTGAGATGCAGGGACAAGCCAGGCTGTCCACGGTCGGGTGGTGGGGATGGGTCGGGTGCTGGGTTGGTGCCCGAGGCGCAGAGCTGGAAGGAGCACAGAGGAGTGGTACGGCGGGTGCAGGATGTCAGCTGGAATAACAGCCCCATTCCGTCTGAGAAATCTCCCCAAAATGCGATCCACCATCCAGCAGCCTAACGGTTGCACTGAGCTAATGAAGACACCCTGCTGCTGGAAGCCCGGGTGTGGAGACCGGGGGCTGTCACGGATGTCCTTGGCGGTGGCACGGAGAAGCTGGGCAGGGTGGTGGGAAGGAGGATGCTGTGACCTAAGGGTGCATGTGTCCAAGGTGGTGTTTGCATTGGTGGCTGGATCTTCCATCGCTTGCGCCTTGTGTCCCCAGGATCTGTTGGCATTATGTATTTCTGAGATCCTCCAGAGGGGATGTAGGTGGGTGTTTGTGACCACTCGTGCCATTTAGGATAATGCCAGCACAAAGTGGGCAGAAACTGTGCCTGTTTGCGTGCTCTGGCAAAATGTGCCTCAGTCTGTGCAGGAGTTAAGGGTGCGTGGAGCATGTCCAGAGAAGGGCAACGGAGCTGGTGAGGGGTCTGGAGAACAAGGCTTATGAGGAGCGGCTGAGGGAGTTGGGATTGTTCAGCCTGAAGAAGAGCAGGTTGAGGGGAGACCTTCTCACTCTCTGCAACTCCCTGAAAGGAGGTTACAGCCAGGGGGGGTCAATCTCTCTCCCAAGGAACAAGCGACAGGACAAGAGGAAATGGCCTCAAGTTGTGCCAGGGGAGGTTTAGGTGGGATATTAGGAAAAACTTCTCTACCCAAAGGGTTATCGAGCATTGGAACAGGCTGCCCAGGGAGGGGGTGGAACCGCCATCCCTGGAGGTATTTTAAAAGCTTTTAAAAGCCGGGCAGACGTGGTGCTGAGGGACATGGGTTAGGGGTGGTTTTGGCATAGGTTTATGGTTGGACTCGATCTTGAAGGTCTCTTCCAACCCAAGTGATTCTGTGATTCTGTAGCTGTCCATCTGAGGGGCTCTGGATACCATCTGTCTTAACTGGAGGCAGCTGATGCTTAAAATCAAGCACGGCACAAACCAAGCAGGATTTCTAGTGGCACGTAAACTGAAATGCTGGTAGCTACATCCACACAGCAAACATCCATCCATGCAGATACCCTTCCCAGCTTTAGGAGATGATGCTTTTTAAGCTCCTCGATGGTGAGCACTCCTGCTCACATGTTCCTGCAGCACTCCAGCAGCAATGGAGCATCGGAGGCATCGCTCTGGCTCTGTTTGCGGACCCCAACCAGTCCTTTGCGTGCAGCCAGTGGCAGTGGTGCTGGTGAAGCAGGGCTTGCTCATGGGCTGAGTGGGTGATACCATCAGCAGCGAAGCTGAGACCTGAGGGTGACAGCCGCTGCTTTGCTAAGGCGGGTTTTGAGCGAGGCTGGAGCCACGATGGCAGGGGACAAGGGGTGGAGAGGGTGGGGGTCCCTCCGGCCTGGCTGCCTGCTGGCATCGGGGCGCAGGAGCGGTGTAACAGAGTTCACAGCCAAATCCTGCCCCTGGCCCCGGGGCTGCACGGGTGCTGCTGGATGTGGCTGTGCATCCAGCTCTGCGCCGAGCCTGAGTCATGCTCTGGCTCTCGGCGCTGGGCAGTGACCGCTGTCAGGGACCTGCCTCTGCTCCCCAGTGTCACTGCAAACGGACAGGTTTTGAAAACAAAAAGCTTCAGGGAAGAAGCTGGGCCCTGCCTGTCACAAAGGACATTGCCTTCTGCAGGGAGCGTGCAGAGCTCTCCGTGAGCCCACCCAGGTATGGGCGCTCACAGCCCAGAACCCCCCCTGCCCCCTGGGCTGCATCCCCACAGCGGGGGCAGCGGGGCCGGGGGGGGATTCTGCCCCTCTGCTCCGCTCGGGGGAGACCCCCCCTGGAATGCTGGGTGCAGCTCTGGGGGTCCCAACAGCAGGAGGACACGGAGCTGTTGGAGCGGGGCTGGAGGAGGCCCCGGAGATGCTGGGAGGGCTGGAGCCCCTCTGCTGGGAGGACAGGCTGGGAGAGCTGGGGTTGATCAGCCTGGAGAAGAGAAGGCTCCGGGGAGACCTTCCAGTCCCTGAAGGGGCTCCAGGAAAGCTGGGAACAAATTTTTAGCAGGACCTGTTGGGATAGGACAAGAGATAATAGCTTTAACCTAAAAGAGGGGAGATTCAGACTAGATGTAAGGAAGAAATTCTTTACCTTGAAGGTGGTGAGGCGCTGGCCCAGGTTGCCCAGAGAGGTGGTGGATATCCCATCCCTGTAAACATTCAAGATCAAGTTGGACGTGGCTCTGAGCAACGTGATCTAGTTGAAGATATCCCTGCCCGTGGAAGGGGGGTTGGACTAAATGGCCTTGGAAGGTCCCATCACCCAAACTGTTCTGTGATTCTGTGCAGGCAGGGGGCCACTGACTCCTCTCCCAGTCCGTACTCCCACCATGATGGCGTATTTTTAGCAACACAGGGAAGAAATCCAAGTCAAAGCAGGAGAAAGCTCCAAGTGCTCATCCACAGGTTGGTCTTACCCAGCTCCATCAAAAGCTAAACGCATCGACGCGTTCCTGGGCTGGGGGTCCCTGCTGTGCCCCAGCCTCGCTGCGCAGGCAGCTCCTTGCCTGCCCAGCCCTGGCCTGGGGCCGGGCTGTGGCCCAAATAGACAAATTCTGAATTCCGAGCCTCAGGGAACGTTTCTTCTTTGTGCCCACAGGGTGATGGGTCAGGGCAGTAATGCGCCTGCTTTTCCTTGTCAAGTTGGGATTTTCCCTTGAATCACAGTAGTTCTTGGATCTCGCCGTCTTTGGAGGAGGCATTTGGGAAGTGGTTTCCCAAGCAAAGGGTGCCGTGAGCGGTGGCAAGGCTGAATGCCAAGGTCTCCTCTGGGTGACTGTACTGAAATCAGTCACCCTGGGTTGAAAAGCCAGTTTTAAGGGGAAGGACGGGTATTTCATCTGACTTACTTCAAGGTAAGAGACATCTCTCTGGAGACTGTATTGGCCGGGTCTGCAAAGTGTAAAGGGGCCACAGGGTGACATGGAACCATCTGCGAAATGTGGGACAATTACAAGATGAGCAGAGACAGTTCTCTCTCTTAAATCTTCTCTGTCCCACTGGCTCCTGCTCTCCAGTGAAGATGGAGTAAGAAGAAACTTTTCCACCCCATTGATTTTCCATTTCCCTCCGTCATGTATCTGCTTTCGATAATAATCTTTTAAATGTCTCCTTATACAGAGGACTGTAATTTTTCTTTCCCCTGCAAGCTGGCGTCCTCTGCCTCACTGGGACAGGAGGTGTTTTCATCTCTGGTGACAATGACACACACGCTGCTGCCGACAAGGACAACCCCTCATTTGCCTGCTGTGGCTTTACTAGTTCTGTTGTATTTTCTGTTCTCTCCTGTCTTTCCTGCACTCCGCAGCATCCCTCGTGCTTTCCCCTCGCAGCAGCCGTGTGTTTTCCTGTCGCTGTGCATTTCAGAGCTCTTGTGCTCAGGCACAGCCGAGCGGAGCTCGTTAAGTTCCGGCCCCCCCAGCTCTCCGTGAGTGCAGAGGTGTTGTTAGTCCTGGTCTGCGCTTGCCGGGAGAGGCCATGCAGCGTGGCAGCTGGCTGTGGGGGGGTTTTGGGTTGTGCCTTTATTGCTGGTGCTGGTCTTCTGCTCTCTGAGTGTCCGTAGAGCTCTGGTGTGGCAGCACCTGGGACATCCCACACTCTGGCTGGTGTTTGTTTCTCCTGGGAGAAGGGGAAGGTGCCCTCGAGTTGCTGCTGAAATGGAGCTGCAAACTTTGCAGACAGCTCTTGGTGATGCCTCTCTCTGTGTCGTTGCAGGCAAAGGACAGTGACGATGATGATGAAGTCACCGTCAGTGTGGACCGGGACCGCTTCATGGATGAGTTCTTTGAGCAGGTGAGAGTTTCGTTTCCCCAGTGCAGCTTTAAAGCCAGTTCAGACCTGTCTCCTGGCACTGGAGCAGGCTCCGGGGCTGTGGTACGGGCTCCCGCTGCGGACGGGGAGCAGCAGTCAAGGTGGGGGTGGAGGTCCTGCCCTGGCTGATGGTGCTTGGGGTCCCTCGGGGGTTATGCTCAGAGCGCTCATCAACAGGAAAAAGGCTTCCACGCAGACCTGGGGCTGTTGTGGGCTTACCTGGCCCTCTGGATGCTTTGCTGTGCCACCTCCTCCGGAAGCGGAGCGGGAGAGCCCTGCAGCCTTCCTGCCTCCAGCCTGCAGCTAAAGCAGGCCGGCTCGCAGACCTCTCCTGAAAGCATCTCTGCGGAGTAGCGGTTCCTGCAGGGGATTGATTTAATTTTGTGCCTCTCGTTACCAAACAAGAGGCTGTCTTCTGGCATGTGGGTGGCTGTAAGATCTGCATGCGGATTTTTAGCACGCCCTTAGCATGGCATGTGTGTAGGGGGTGTTAAAATGTAGCCGAGCAGGCAATGGAGTGGGGAACGAACAAAATCTGATGCACAAATGGAGGAAGATGAGCAAAGCGGTGGTGCGAGTCGAAGGAGAAGACAGAGCTAGAGGGTGGGCAGCCCAGCAAGCAGAGGACACAAGTAGAGGTTCCCCCTCTCGACGATGCTGGTGTGTCTCCTTGTAGTGAGGAGTGCGAGGTAGACGCCAGTATGGATTTTCTGGCAAATTTGGCCTCCCTGGTCAATGGGTGAGGGTCAAACTGGGCTTCTCAGCCCCTGAAGCAAAGAGCCATTGCGGGACTGAGCCGGGACCAAGCCTGGCTTCAGCAACCTCAGCAATATTCTCCGTGCTGGAGCTGCAGAGTCTGGGAATCCATAGATTTGGTGCTAATTTAAATAAACCTCAAATGTTTTGCAGTGGATAGAGGACATAGAGTCTGTATTACCTTGCTGTGACTGCAGAGCTGGCTGCTGTGATGTGGAAGGTCTGATTTCACAGCAGTCCTACAGTTTGAGGATCCAGGTGGAAAATATTAGTCCAGGAGGATGTTTGCTGTGGTTCAGGCATGTTGTGGTTGCTTTGGGATAGGGCTTAATAATCCCTCCCCTTTCCAAAAGTCCAGGCCTCTCACAGGAGACCTGTCTTCTTGTCCATCCCCACAGGTGGAAGAAATTCGAGGGTTCATCGATAAAATTTCGGAGAACGTGGAGGAAGTGAAGAGGAAGCACAGCGCCATTCTTGCTTCTCCTAACCCTGATGAGAGTGAGTGACCATGGTCTGCTTGCGTCCCTGAAGGCACCTGGCTGCCCTGGGCTGGGCCGCTGTGGGGTGCGCGGAGTCAGACAGAAGTCCTCTTGTCTTCAGGTGGCCATGGCTGGAAAGCTGCCGAGATGGCTGATGACTGGGATGAGGGAGGGCTGGGACCTGCGTGGGAAGGAGATGGAGGGATGGCTGATGGCTTTCTGACCTTGAAAGGTGGTGAGGGTCCAGCAAGGCTGCTGGAGTGGAATTCATGAAGGATGGAGACATGTGGAGGCTGAAAAGAGCAAATGGTTGTTTTTATGCTGATTTGCCGTTGCCTTGCGCCAGGCTTCCTGGGGAGGGTCCGTGGATGAGGCAGCACTTGCAGAAGTGGCTTTGACTGAGCTTTGACTGCTTGGCCCAGAAATGGTGCAGCTCTTCTTTGAGCCCACGGTGTGCACTTGTGATGCTTTTCTCTCTGTTCTGAAGGACATTTTGTTGTTGCTGGCTGGCCAAAGAGCCTGTCCCTTCTAGACCTTACTGATGTGTCGCTCTTTTCTTCCCCAGTCTTGTGTTCCTGAGAAGAGGTTTGTTGCCAGGAACAGAAGTTAAGTATAGCAGCAGCCAAGAGGTGGCAACATTTGGGTGTCTGCAGGATCCGGCAGAGTTAGAGCTGTGGGTGATGAGTTCCCCCGTCCTCAGGTGCGAGCGGTGCGTCTCCCCGGTGAGCTGGCACTGGCAGAGCTCCTGGGGCTGGTGGGGTCAGCTGGGCTTCCTTAGCGCAGAGGCTTTCCAGCTTTGTCTGCAAACCCCTTGTTGGGGAGCAGGTGGGACAGCTCAGCGGTGCGGAGCTGTACGAGAGAGAGTAGGGGTGAGCGCAGCTGAGTGGAGCTGCGTATTGGTGGGGCTGGACAAGGGGTCTAGGGCTGGACCCCTGGACAGGCTCACTCGCGAGGGACATTATTTGAACATCTGCTGTCCTTCAGTCTCACTGTAAGCCCCCGGGGGCTCTCCTTTGCCCACCTTCCTCATGGTGCGGGTGGTCGCAGGGCTGGTGGTTGCAGGGGTTGGCTGCGCAGGATGGCTTCAGGCTGGTGGCAGCCCTTGGCATTGGCAAAGGTGTTGCTTTTATGGGCTAGTGGGTGACCACTGAGGAGCTGAATGCTGCTTAAGCCCACGGGGCTGCAGCAGCCCTGGTATGAACATGTGATCAGGGAGCTGGAAAGCTGAGAGGAGGTCTCTGTCTTGCCATCCACACTCCTTCCATCCACTTCTCTTCATTTGCCCAGTGCAATTCCACATATGCTTGTATCCAACTGCGAATTGTTTCTAGAGGTCCCAGGAGGATGTCTGTTTGTGTCCAGCCCTATGTCAAATCAACACATATATTGCTAATTGCTTGGAAGAACTTGGTCCTTCCTAAATTGTCTCACACTCCCCTCTCTTGGCAGCTGCTCCTCAGCTCAGATTCACTTGGCCAAGCCTGGAAGCAAGGGATTTTCTCAAGGGAACTCACGTGTCTCAGACTGTCGCTCAAACATCCCCCGAGCTCTCTTGGTCTGCACTTGCACTGTAAGATTTTGCAGTGTTTCTGTTTGGGTGTTTTCAGGGAAGAGCTGTCATTGCTTTGCTTCTGGCTGCTGGGCTCATACAGCGTGCATCGGCATCGGCGTGGGGTCCGCTTGGGGCTGAGCCAGAGCTCAGGCTGCAAAGGGCACTCGTGGCCTAAGAGCATAATAATCTATTTAAAAGCCTGAGATCTGCAGTGAACAAGATACTGTGACATTGACGTGACTTCTAGAAGCAGCCAGGACATTGGGATTGCTTCTGGTTTTGTTTTACAGCGTTACCTTGACTTGGTATTGTAGAAAATTCAGTTTATAATGCCAAAAACAGCAAAAGAAGAGGCACACTTTGCTGAGAAATTAGTATTTTGTAATACTGTGGTGTGTCCAGGAGGTGCAGTGGGGCTGATGAGGTGCTCAATGGTAGATAGACTCACAGAACCAGAACCACAGAGTAGTTTGGGTGGGAAAGGACCTTCACAGACTATCCAGTCCAACCCCCTGCCATGGGCAGGGACATCTCCCACTAGATGAGGTTCCTCACAGCGCCGTCCAGCCTGACCACAAACACCTCCAGGGATGGGGCAGCCACAGCTGCTCGGGGCAGCCTGGGCCAGGGGCTCCCCACCCTCATGGTACAACATTTCTTCCCCGTGTCCAACCCAACCCCACCCTCGCTCAGTTTCGAACCGCTGCCCCGTGTCCTGTCACTGCAGGCCCTGGTCAAAAGTCTCTCTCCCTCTTTCCTCGAAGCCCCCTTGAAGCCTGAGCGGCCGCAGTCAGCTCTGCCTGGAGCCGCCTCTTCTCCAGGCTGCACCAGCCCAACTCTCCCAGCCTTTCTCCCCAGCAGAGCTGTTCCAGCCCTGGGACCATTTTGGTGGCCTCCTGTGGAGCGGGAGGCAGCGCTGCAGGGGGTTCTGAGGAGCGCGGAGCGGAGCAGAGGGGGAGCATCCCCTGCCTCGACCTGCTGGCCACGCTGCTGGGGATGCAGCGCAGGAGACGCTTGGCTTTCTGGGCTTCCAGCGCGCGGTGTCGGCTGATGTCCCATTTGTCACCCACCAGTCTGCCCCGGTCCTTCTCCACAGGGTGCTCTCCATCCCTCCATCCAAGCCTCAGTCTCTTCTGGTACTGGGAGTTGCCTCGATGCAGATGCAGGATCTTGCACTTGGCCTGGTTGAACTTCATGAGATTTACATGAGCCCATCCTCACAGATGCATCACCACAAATGAGCAGGAGATGTTCATGGCCACTGACCCCTCCCAGCGGGGTGGACACTGATGGTTGTCTCAGACCAGCCACCAGCTCCCCAGGCTGCTGCGTGCTGGGGCTGCATGTGGTGTGGGTGCCAGCTGAGCCATGTTCCTCTGGCAGCACCGATGTGACGGCATCGCTGGAGTGGGATGTTCACCCCATCTGATCATTACTCTGTTCTGTCCCTCGGTACCTGTGAGTGGATTTTTGGAAATGGTCCTCAGTGTCCTCAGGACAGGAGACAACCTTGGACATAGCTGCAGGGATCGACTTAGATGATTTAAAGAGGCATTAATTCATGTGGCCTTATCAGAGCAGGCCATGGGCTTTCTCATGGGACCGTGAGTCAGCTCTTGGGATAACTCAGGGTTGGAATGGATGATCTGTAAAGGTCCATTCCACCCCAAACCATGCTGTGATAACTGATGGTGTACCCCTCGTAGCTTTCCCATTTCCCAGCGACTCAGCCAGACCAAGAGCAGCCCCGCTATGTGTCTGCTGCTTCTGCCCCTGGTGAGATGCATGAAATGTGGCAGCAAAGGTGGGATTAACCTCGGCGTTAACCTTGGCTGGAGCTCAGTCCTGCACTTTGGTGCGGTGGAGGCAGGACAGGGTCCCACATTCACCACGGTGGCGGTGAAGGCGGTGCAGTGGGGAGCAGTGGGTGCCAGCGCAGTGCCCTGTGACCTCCCCACTGGTCCCCGTGCTCCTGAGTCCCTGGAGAACCTGGTAATTAATGCTGAGGGTTGAAATCCAGGGAAGTGAATTCATTGAGCTTAAGTTGGAAATTGAGAAGCAGTGTTCCCATGAGGTGTGAGAGGGGGATGCAGCCAAGGGCACTAAAATGTAGGTGGTGAAAGAGCAGCCTTCGTGTATGTTCACTGGTTTTTGCTTTTTAACATGGCAAGTGAATGACACCTGTGATGATGGTCAAAGCAAGATGTTGCTCTTTGCAGGGGCCAAACTCATAGGGGATTTGAGGTGCCGCTTGTCCCATCTGGAAAAGCACCTCAATTATTTTTTAGTGATCTCTAAGCATTGTAGCATCATGGGTGATGGGAATTCATTGTGCAGGATGTAAGAAGATGCACACAGACTTCTCATTGTTGTCTGGAGGCAAATGCGCCGTGCGTGGTGCAGCTCGGTTTGGTGTGTGGTGCAGCTCCTCTGTCAAGAGATACAAACTCCTTAAGCACCGCTGGCAAGTCCCTCCTAGAGCTGGAGCACTGTGGAGTGCGGCTTCAGAAGATCAGGACAGAGCTGGCCTGCTCATTTGTGAAACAGAGGAGCAGTGGTTGGAGTTGCCATTTGAGCGCTGAGTGGAGGGAGGGATGGATGGATGAATGGATGGATGGACAGATGGACATACAGTGTCTGCTGGCTGAATTACTTGCTGCTTTTTCAGGGTCTCTTGGTAGAAGAGAGAGACCCCACAGGTACAGTCCTACTGGAACCTTTGTCTTACATGATTTTGTGCTTGGGCAGGTTCAAGCCCTTGACGCTGTCCTGCACGTGCTCTGCTCTTGCAGAAGAAGGTGAAGTCCAGGTGTCTGTGGGAGACCTGAATTTACCCACTTGTCCGTCGTGGCACAGAGGTGCTGGGCTGAATCCCTATTGCACAGAAGGACTCTCCTTCCCCTCCCATCCCCTCCCCCCGATCCCTCTTCTGGATGCACAGGCTGTTCTCAGATCCACGTTCTGCTGCTGCCTGGGCTTATTTTGGCGCCCAGTGGGTGGGCAGTTGGCTGGTTTCGCCATGGTGCCAGCAAGGTGGCAGCCCCCTGCCTACCTGCACCTTGCAGCTCCGCTGGGTTTGTGCCCGGTTGCGGGGGGACAGGGAGGGTCTCCGCGCTGAGCAGCTCCAGCCCAGGGGTGGGCAGCATCATGGCTGGGCTTGGGAGGGCTTGGGGTGGCTCAGGGGTTTTATTCCTCCTCGGGTTGGAGCTGTTGCTGCTGCTACTCCTGATTTGAGTCACAGCTCCTGGTAAATCTGTTTCTAAAATCCTTCCTGGTGAGCTGCTGCATCTGTTGTCATTCCTGGTGCTTGAAGCAGGCTGTTCATCCCTGGTCCTCAGTCTGGGCTGCCTCCCAGAGGAGAGATGGCTTTAAGTGGCGAGTTGCCAAGCAGAGAGAGATAAGTGATGGGTTGTTTTCTTTATTCTGGAGTTGTCGGGAAGGACTTCTCTGCAATTTTTCTTCTCCATGCGTTGCATCCCTCCCCGTGGTCACACTCTTGCCACTCCTTGGTGCTGCATCATGTTGTGGGTGCTGTTCCTCAATGAATCGCCTCTGGGAATGTAAATCTTCACATCTGAAGTTTTGTCTTTCAGCCAGTGAGCTCAGTCCTTCTCTGAGCCTCCTCAGCCAGAGGAATGTTTCAAACTTGGAAGTAGGTCCATTATGGCTCTGCACCAGGGTGGAAGGGGAGGTTCGGTTGCATGCATGCTTGACGTTCAGTTTCATAATTTAAGCTATGTGGGCTTTGGACACCAGGGCGCAGGTCCCAGGTGACTTTGTTCAGGCTCTCCGTCTGCTGGAGGAGATTGGAGTTATTTGGAGAGTGACCTCTGTAATTCCTAGCAGACCGTCTCCTGGCAGAGAGATGTGCCAGGTGATGAAGGAAGACAAATATAGTTGCTCTGTCTAATGTGTTGAAGCAATACTGGCCAGTACCAAAAAGGTAATTTGGAGTTGTCTTGGTGGCTAGGCTCCAGCCAGACGTCCCTGAGCGGGCTCCATGCTCTGATGTGAGAGTAACCTTGCTACTCACCGGTTCCTTTTGGTAGGTGTCACAGCTGGAAGCCCACTTTGCTCGGAGGAGATGCTGCTGGGGCGCTGCCAGGAGGAAGGCAGACTGCAGCTGGTTCTTGCTGGAGCTGCCCTCCTCGGGCACTGCTTTCTGGGCTCTCTTAGCTCCGTTTCCCACTGTGCAGTGGTTTTCTGGGGGTACGTCCTCCCTGGTGCCTGGTGCCCCCAGGGCAGAGAGGAGGTTTCGTTGAAGACTGGGAGTTGCAGGATTTTGATGAAAAGCCTGATTTTGTTCTTCAGGCCTCTCTTTGCTCCTCCACCCTCTGTGCTGCTTCTCCTGGCTTTCCTGGGGTGGGAAATCAGAGCCAGCCCAGACTTCAGCAGACCTCAGAGACAGAGGCAAGAGGAGGAGGTGAAGTTGCGGCGAAGCAAGTGTGGCCCCAGCAGAGCAAGGGAGCTGGCAAAGGGTGTCCAGGCGTGTCATGGACATGGAAAGCAAAGCAGCATGTGTCCCCCCCCATGCACTGTGCTGCTCTCAGCCCAAATCTGCAGCCTCATCAGCGCTGTCCCTTCCTCAGTCACATCCTGCTCAGGTCTGGCCAGGTGAAGGGTCTTGGTGCTTGCAGGGCTGCGGGATTCATCCTTGATGCGGTACAGGGGCATGGCAAAGGCAGCTCCAGCAGCTCAGCCTGAAGCAGGGATAGACTTACCGAGTGATTTGGATTGCAAGGGACCTTCACAGACCATCCAGTCCAACCCCCCTGCCATGGGCAGGGACACCTCCCACTAGATGAGGTTCCTCACAGCCCCATCCAGCCTGACCACAAACACCTCCAGGGATGGGGCAGCCACAGCTGCTCGGGGCAGCCTGGGCCAGGGGCTCCCCACCCTCATGGTACAACATTTCTTCCCCGTGTCCAACCCAACCCCACCCTCGCTCAGTTTAGAACCGCTGTGGCAGGGGGTGGCCCTGTGGCTCTGCCGGCACTACCCGGTGTAGCAAGCCTGGTGTGAGATGGAGAAACTGAAGGGATGGTTGGTGCAGGGACAGGACGTTCCTCTGCCCACCAGGGAGGTCCAGGAGCTCCTGCAGAGCGGCTCCAACACCTCACTTTGCTTGGGCATCTGGAGCAGAGCTGCGCTGATGATGCCCATGGTCATTATGACAATGCCATGTTGCGCTCAGAGGCTGCCTTGGGTGGCTGCGTCCTGTCTCTGTGCCACACAGAGATGATTTTATCATGCTTTTGTGCATTTCTCCAGCTCCATCTTGAATGCATTTCGTTTCTTCTCACGGTAATTCTTGTTGAAGGGCCGCTCTAAGACTTAATATCCGCTGGTCAGAAGCCATCTTCTCATTTCCAGCCTGAGTCTATTTATGATCGATTTACATACCAACTTTGTCCCAAGAACAAATATATTTAGCTTAAATTGCTGTTTGCCCTTCTGACTTCATCCGGTCAGGTCCACGCAGCAGCTCGGTCATTTTGCAAGGGCTTTGTGCAATCCCTACCTTCCCTGTCCCCATCACCTGCACCAGCTCCGGTTCTGAAGGGCTGGGGAACCCCAGGGCAGGAGGTCTTCAGGAGTTTTTGGGGGCCCTGGCCAGCATTTCTTGAGCTTTTCAGACTGGGTTGCTCTTCTCTTACTTTGTTGTGTTGCTAACTCCATGGAAGTTGGGGTCTGTCTATGTGGGATGGGCCACGGCTTCCCGTGGCCGGCTGGTCGGCACTGGGCACAGGTGATGAGTGTTTGAAGGAGATGGACAGAGTAGGGGTTCGTGGGTCGTGGTGGCACCTTTGCCTGTGAGCAAGAGGCTTGGCTGTACCTTGGGTTGTGGAGAAGGTTGTCCAGGGAGTGGGACAGTCCAGTCTGCCCCGGTGTCTCTGGTGCATCCCTGGTGGAGCTGGGGAACAAGCTGGCGAAACGCCTGCCTTCAGCTCTACGCCGGCCCAACAGCTCCCGGCACCCATTCAGCAGACGCTGCAGAGTGCAGGCAGAGCAGGGGCAAGTGTGGGTGCAGGGATCTTCGTGCTGGGGATCTGGGTGCAGGGATGCTCACGCTGGTATTCGCCTTCCCTGGCCACTGCTGCCACTCAGGCTCCTGCAGCCATGTCGTGCCTGGCACATCTGCTGCCAGCCCTTGGGTGCTGCCACGGGAACAGGACGCATGGACTTGCTGTGCATCATCCCAGCATCGCAGCGAGGCTGCCTGGGACATCGCTGTCCCCTCTTCCTTGTGCCCATGTGGCTTTTTCTTTTGTGTCCCCTTGATGTGCCATGGGTTATTTCAGGTGAGATTCCCTTTTGCTGCCCAGCAGTTGCGCAGCCCCCCCACACACCCGAGCTTCGTGATCAACAGGACCTATTGTCTGTTCTGTCATCCTGAGCGACGCTGGGTGATCCATGACACCAAGTGAATGCAGAGTAAATATCAATTAACTGTAGTCTGATTCACGCAACATAAAAAAAAAAAAGAATAAAAATCAGCTGCTCTGTAATTATTTTGGGCTTAATTTAGACCAAACAGTTTGTGGCACTCCTCGAAGATGTGTTATCTCTGCCATAAGGTGCAGCTTTTGCTGAAAAACTTTACGTCCTTTGGGCTGTGCACCCTGTGGTTGATGACCAGAGGCCGTTGCACGATGAGCAATGAGAAGGTGACTTTCGGAGCAGCAACCTGTCCTTCCTGTGGAGTTATTGCCGCTGCTGTCATAGCGCAGGGGAGCTGCGGTTGCTTCTTGGCTTTGTGCGTCTTCCCAGAATCATAGAACAGTTTGAGTGGGACAGGACCTTTCCCGGCCAGGTAGTCCAACCTCCCTGGATTTAGCTTTTGATGGAGCTGGGTAAGACCAACCTGTGGATGAGCACTTGGAGCTTTCTCCTGCTTTGACTTGGATTTCTTCCCTGTGTTGCTAAAAATACGCCATCATGGTGGGAGTACGGACTGGGAGAGGAGTCAGTGGCCCACTGCCTGCACAGAATCACAGAACAGTTTGGGTGATGGGACCTTCCAAGGCCATTTAGTCCAACCCCCCTTCCACGGGCAGGGATATCTTCAACTAGATCACGTTGCTCAGAGCCACGTCCAACTTGATCTTGAATGTTTACAGGGATGGGATATCCACCACCTCTCTGGGCAACCTGGGCCAGCGCCTCACCACCTTCAAGGTAAAGAATTTCTTCCTTACATCTAGTCTGAATCTCCCCTCTTTTAGCTTAAAGCCATTATCTCTTGTCCTGTAACAATGGGCTAAAAAGCTAAAAAGCTTTTTGCCATCTTTCCTATAAGCCCCTTTAGGTATTGAGTGGTCGGAGTAAGGTCTGCCTGGAGCCTGCTCTTCTCCAAGCTGATCAACCCCAACTCTCTCAGCCTGGTTGCAGCGGCACCTCTTGCTTTTGGCTCTGGCCTGTGGTTGAGTTTCTCTCACCTGCTTACAGCAGCCAGGATCCCCTCCCCGGCCCCTTCTGTGCTCCACATGGCATGAAAATGACTGTGATTTCTAATGCTTTTAGCAATCAGGCTTGATGTTGGGGGGGAGGCAGGTGAGGGGGCTTGAAGGCCAAAGGATGAAGGAGCAGAAACGTGGGGTTGCTTCAGGAAACGCTGGGAGAAGGAAATGGCAAGATGAGGGGGTTGCAGCCCAGCATCTGTGCGGCGAGCCCTGCCCCGCACGCAGTGCTGACACTCTTTGGAGCCACGTTCCCGCTGTGTGAGCGGCTGTGTCACCCAGCAGTGTGTCTCAGTTCACAGCAGGGTGCCCTTGCCTCGGGGCTGGTGCACCCCAGGGTACTGGGGGTGCTGCCTGCGCAGGCAGGAGAGGGGCAGAGGCACTGGGGTGGAGTAGGGCGCTCTGTAGCAGAACTTATCCAAACCCAGCGGTGTACGCTTTGCAGCCAGATCTCTGCTTTCTCTTGCTAAATCTCCATTGTCTTGGTGTTGACACCAGGGGATAATCTGTTATTTGCAGAAATGTGTTTAGAAGGGCTGAGATGAGCAAGCCATAAATCCTGTTACTGTGCTTTCCCAGGATTACTTGGGCGCCGCTGCCTGCTGCAGCACGGGGAAGGCTTTGTGCTTTCTAGGTACGCCGAGAGCAGGGAGCAGCCTGCATCTGGCCGGCAGAGCAGGAGGAAGAGGAGAGTGGCCAGAGCTCCTGTGATTTCCTGGGTCCCCAACGTCACCTGTGCCTGGGGATCACGCTGTGGGCGCTACTGCGGCAAGAGGCTCCTGCTGTGGGGGTGTTCCAAGAACTGGCTTTGCAAAGCTGTAGCTGGTTGGAGAGATGAAAAAGTCAGGGATGGTGAGCTGGAAACTACTGGGAACAGCTCAAGGAGAAATTACTGGTAAAAACCCATTGGGTTTCAGGCATCTGGGAAAATAGCAGTTGTGCGCGTGTCTTTGGGTAACCTTTACCCACGTGTGGTGTGGTGCTCTGTGTGATTGTATTTCAGGTGGAAGGCGGGGGAGGAGAAGGAGTCAACTAAAGTGGAGATTTTTGGCAAGTGGTGGGAGGAAGCAGGCGACAGAGCAGGAAATCCTGAGTGCTGAAGGACCCTGAGAGCTTTAATGGTGTGGAGAACCAGGAGCACAGCAAGGAGTTCGTGTGGGCTGAGTCTGGAGGAGGAGGTGGGACAGGTCCCTGGCATGGGCACCGTTTAGCTGGGCTGGTTGAGTAGGTGGTCACGCGCCAGGGAGTGGAGACCAGAGCTGCAACACATGAGACTTTATGCTAGACAGTGTTGGTGTTTGCTGGAAGTGGCTTCTCTTACCCGTTGGGTCATGCCATGTCCAGGTTGGAAACAGGGAGTCCCTGGGTATTCTGTGTTGTCCTCTGGACCAAACAGATGTGAGTGCTGCAGCCAGTTTGGCTGTCCATGGTTTGGAAACAGTGTGCATCAGCTGATAAAGATGTTGAGGAGAAACTGGGAGAGTGGCTGAAGGGCTGACAGCTGAGGTACCCGGTGGGAGACTGAGTAGCCTACTGGGAGAGCAGGTTGGATGGTAACGGGACCAGTTCTGAGACAGTCCTGCAGGGAGCAAAGCGCTGACAGTCACTCGTAGTGCCAGGGAGCACCTCGCTAGACAAGCCTAGCCAGGGAGCGGGTTTGGTGTCAGGGTGGGTGGCTCACCTGGGAAGGGGTGCCTGGCCCATCCCTCACAATTGTCAGTGGAGAACAGAGGTCTCATAAACCAAGTTCAGGAAACAGTGACCAGTGTCTGAGTGGGTCGGGCTGGGAAATCACAGAATCTTCACAGTGTGGTTAGAGTTGGAAGGGACCTTAAAGACCATCTTGTTCCAACCCCCTGCCCTGGGCAGGGACACCTCCCACTAGACCAGTTTGCTCCAAGCCCCGTCCAACCTGGCCTTGAACCTCCAGGGATGGGGCAGCCACAGCTTCTCTGGGCAACCCCGGCCAGGGGCTCACCACCCTCAGAGTTAAGAATTTCTTCCTAATATTTAATAATCTACCCTCTTTCAGTTTTAAAACCATCACCTCTGTCCTATGGCTCCACTTCCTGATCCAGAGACCCTCCCAAGCTTTCCTCAAGCCCCCCTGGAAAGGCCTCTAAGGTCTCCCCGGAGCCTTCTCTTCTCCAGGCTGAACAACCCCAACTCTCCCAGCCTGTCCTCCCAGCAGAGGGGCTTTAAAATTCTGATCATCTTTGTGGCTTCCTTTGGACCCGCTCCAACAGGTCCAAGTCCTTCTGATGTTGGGGGCTTCAGAGCTGCACCCAGCATTCCAGGTGGGATCTCCCCCGAGCGCAGCAGAGGGGCAGAATCCCCCCCCGGCCCTGCTGCCCCCGCTGTGGGGATGCAGCCCAGGGGGCAGGGGGGGTTCTGGGCTGCCAGCGCACGGTGCCGGCTCATGTGGAGCTTCTCATCCCCCAACACCCCCAGTCCCTCTCCTGGGGGCTGCTCTCCAGCCATTCTCCGACCAGCTTGGATTTGTGCTGGGGATTGTCCCAGCCCACATGCAGGACCTTGCACTTGGCCTGATTGAACTCCATGAGGTCGGCACAGACCCACCTCTCCAGCCTGTCCAGGTCCCTCTGGATGCCATACCTTCCCTCCAGCGTGTCACTACTCCACACAGCTGGGTGTCCTTGGCAAACGTGCTGAGGGTGCCCTCGATGCCACCGTCTGTGTTGCCAACAAAAGTGTTAAACAGCCACGGACCCAGTACTGACCCCTGAGCAGTCTTTTTTCAGTGGTGCCCAGTGTTAGGACAAGAGGTAATGGGCACAAACTTGAACATAGGAAGTTCCATCTAAACATGAGGAAATTCTTTCCTTTGAGGGTGGCAGAGCCCTGGCACAGGCTGCCCAGAGAGGTGGTGGAGTCTCCCACTCTGGAGACATTCCAAACCCACCTGGACGCCACCCTGTGCCACCTGCTGGAGGTGACCTGCTCTGGCAGGGGGGTTGGACTAGATGATCTCCACAGGTCCCTTCCAACCCCTAAAAAAAAACCAAAAACAAACAAACAAAAAAACACCACCACCACAGCAAAAAACCCCCCAAAACCCTCTTCACCTGTTACTGGTCTCCACTGGGCCATCAAGTAACTGACTGCAACTCTTTGAGTGTGGCCATTTAGCCAATTCCTTATCCGTTGAGTGGTCCGTCCATCAAATCCATGTCTCTCCAATTTAATGACAAGGATGTCATGAGGGACAGTATCAAATGCTTTGCACAAGCAAAGCAGGAACCAGTGAATCCAGCTGCTCTGCCTTGGCCCACAGCAAACCCGGCTGCTGGGCACATCTGCCCAGTGTGGGCAGGACCAGCCAAGCTTCCCAGCACCCTTCCTTGCCCATCTCCGGTGAGTGCTTCCTGTGGAGATTACTTCACTCTTCCAAGCATGAGACTGGAGTAGTTCGGAGTTCAGGCAACAGTGATAGTGCTGCTGGCAGTGTTCAGGAGGTATCTATGACCTTCTTACTTCTGAAGAAGCAAAGACACCTGGAATAGGACCGTAGGATAGTCCTGTCTGGTTGTGCTGGCCCGTTGCGCGGCAGCAGGGCCATGCGGCGTATGGCTCCTTACCCAGAGGGGCGGAAACCACCGCACGCAAAGAACAGGAGAGGAAGGAGAGTACTGAAAGTATTTTACCCGGCACTCAAAAATAGTGCACAGAAGGGTGGCCTCATATTACAGTTCAGTAAAGCCCCAAAAGATTATTCTTCGGGGAAGGTTTGGAATATCATCTTTTTTAAAAGGTACTTAATGCTGTATATTTGATTGAACTGCTGTAGTAATCAAGAGTCTGAATGTTGTTTCAGATCTTTTTAGATCTTGTTTTAGGAGAAAACACTCACGCAGAAAATAATCTCCTATTTCCCCCTAGACTCCCCCCAAAATCCGTGTATTTTATTGCCTTGCCACACCGCCCACCTTCAGCACGTAGCTCCTGCCTACTCTCCCGACATGTCGTGCCGGTCCCCTCTCTCTCGGGTCTCTGCCTGCCGCTCTCCTACCGCAAAACCGCACGCGCCGTTTCAATGCCGGGGGCTGCTGCCCACCTGCCTGCTCGCTCCTCGGCGCTGCCGGGCTGCGCCTCCCTCCCCGGCACGTGGGTGCCTCGGCAGCTGCATGGGGGCAGTTGGAAATGATGATTTCCCTGCAACCCGGGAAGATGATTAATTGCCGCAGGGGGTATTGCTGCCCTTTTGCCGTTAACTGGGAGCCCCGCAGAGCTGGGCGGCGGGATCTGCCTCCTGGCAAACACCTGGGAGCTGCCAATTCGGGGCGGTCGCTGCTCTGGCAGCTGCTGGCTCCGGCCAGTGCAGGCAGAGCCCCACTGCCTGCCCCATGGCTGCCGGCCCCGCATGGGCTCCTCGTCTCCATCAGCAGAGGTGGCCTGATGTTTAACGAGGGCATCGGAGGTGCTGGCAGGAGAACGTGCAGGTGGATTCAGGCTGTTCCTTGTGCCTTTGGGAGCTGCTGCTGCTTTCCAGCTGTGCTCTTGCCTGTCTGCAGGGTGTTCGTCAGCTCTCCCATGGGGTGGGGTGGACATCCACATGGGTGACCTCCAGCCCTGCCACCCCTGTGCCAGGCACTCAGCCTGGGCATCCGTGGGACATTACTGGGTTCGACTGGAAGGAACTTTTGATTTCCCAAGCTGTGCATTGTTTGTGGCCGGGAACTGCCCAAAAGCTTGATTAGGACTTGAGATTTATTTTTGTTTCCCCTTCTCAGGCTCCTTTGCCGTCTCCCTGGGTTGTCCACACCAGGTGGCTTTTGTCCACTTCCCTTCTGCCAAGCTTTAGGTATTGGCTCAGGACAGGACGAGGGGGAATGGCTTTAAACTGGAAGAGGGCAGGTTTAGATGAAACATGAGGAAGAAATTTTTTCCTTTGAGGGTGGTGAGGCACTGGAACAGGTTGCCCAGAGAGGTTGTTGAGGCCCCATCCCTGGAGGTGTTTCAGGCCAGGCTGGATGTGGCCTTGGGCAACCTGGTCTAGTCGGAGGTGTCCCTGCCTATGGCAGGGGGGTTGGGACTCCATGATCTGCAAAGTCCCTTCCAACCTAAACATTCTATGATTGGTGCAGGGGATGCAGGAATAGGGCTTATGGGCCTAACATGGAGACCTTGGCTCCATGCATTTTCCAAAGCCAGGACCGGTGTGTCCCCTGTTGTCTTCACATGCCGTGGAGGTGGACTCTCTCCATCCTATCTCAGGTCCTGGGAGGCTGAGGCTTTTTACTCAGGGAATTTGGGATGAGCAGTGGAGGCTGCGGTTACTTTGCTGTCTGGGGATAGCAAGGCGCTGGGGCAGGTGCTGTGGGTGGGCAACGGCTTTGGGTGTCAGGGCGGCAGTTACGGCTTTAGTCTGCAGACGGACAATAACCTGCTTCAGCACAGGGTCCCTGTGGGATAAGAGCTTCCTTCAGGGCACATCCACCTGCTCTGGTGTGGGGTGCTCCATAGGCTGTGGGGCGCCAATCTGCATCACCACAGTCTTCTCCAGGGGCTGTGGGGGAATCTCTAGTCCAGCACCTGGGGCACGTCCTCCCCCTCCTTCCTCATTGGCCTTGGTGTTTGCAGAGTTGTTTCTCTCACATATTCTCACTCCTCTCTCACAGCTGCTGTTTGCACAGTGTTTTTTATCCTTTAAAAAAAAGGGATGCATTTCCTTCGTCTTGTTCTCGGGAGTGGTAGAGCTGTTTATAAAGGCACAGAAAAAACCCACCCTGCAGCTGGCAGCTTCGCTCTGACACAAGCTGGCACTTGCACAACATGAAGAACCACCAGCAGTGGGACACGGGACTCAGCTGTGCCTGCCGAGGGGGGCTGGAGCAGCAGCTCTGCCGGGGCCGGTGCCCAGCTCCTCGCCCTGCATGGCTGCCAGCAGCAGCTGGTCCCTGCNCAGGGACATCTCCCACTAGATGAGGTTCCTCACAGCCCCGTCCAGCCTGACCACAAACACCTCCAGGGATGGGGCAGCCACAGCTGCTCGGGGCAGCCTGGGCCAGGGGCTCCCCACCCTCATGGTACAACATTTCTTCCCCGTGTCCAACCCAACCCCACCCTCGCTCAGTTTCGAACCGCTGCCCCGTGTCCTGTCACTGCAGGCCCTGGTCAAAAGTCTCTCTCCCTCTTTCCTCGAAGCCCCCTTGAAGCCTGAGCGGCCGCAGTCAGCTCTGCCTGGAGCCGCCTCTTCTCCAGGCTGCACCAGCCCAACTCTCCCAGCCTTTCTCCCCAGCAGAGCTGTTCCAGCCCTGGGACCATTTTGGTGGCCTCCTGTGGAGCGGGAGGCAGCGCTGCAGGGGGTTCTGAGGAGCGCGGAGCGGAGCAGAGGGGGAGCATCCCCTGCCTCGACCTGCTGGCCACGCTGCTGGGGATGCAGCGCAGGAGACGCTTGGCTTTCTGGGCTTCCAGCGCGCGGTGTCGGCTGATGTCCCATTTGTCACCCACCAGTCTGCCCCGGTCCTTCTCCACAGGGTGCTCTCCATCCCTCTGTCTCTCCATTTGTCCATGCCTCAGTCTCTTCTGATACTGGGAGTTGCCTCGATGCAGATGCAGGATCTTGCACTTGGCCTGGTTGAACTTCATGAGGATAATGTGGACTCACTCCTCCAGCCTGTCCAGGTCCTTCTGGATTTCACCCTTTCCCTCCAGCGTATTGACTGCCCCACTCAGCTCGGTGTCACCTGCAAACGTGCTGAGGGGGCACTTGATCCCACTGTCAGTGGTGTTGATGAAGATAGGAAATAGTGTTGGTCCCAGTACGGACGTCACTTGTTACCGGTTTCCACTTGGCCATTGAGCCATTGGCTGCAACTCTTTGGATGCAACCATCCGGCTGATTCCCTGTCCATCTCTAGTTCATCTGTCAAAGCCATATCTTTCCAATTCCAGTTTCTCCAGGCTCCCCTGACTTTCCCTCTGGTGAGAGCTCTGCTTCGGTGCCAGCTCACTTCAGCTGTGCTTCAGCAGTGGCGCTGGAAGCTGTCTTGCCTGCACCAGCATCTCACTCATTTCTGTACTGGTTTGAACCTCCAGGGTCGTGGTCAAGCCCGTGCTTGCTCACAGTGGGAGCCATGAGGAGGTGGTCCACAGCCAGCAGGGCTTGTGTGAAACCATGAGCGCTGTGTTCATGCCGGCTGGCCGGCCGTGCCAGGAGGAGATGGGTGGCGCTGGGGCTTCCAGCAGGCAGCGAGGTGAAACACCTGCAGCAACGCACCACAGGAGAGGAGCTATTCCCACTGCCTCCTGCCAGGACGGCGAAGCGTCTCCCAGTTGTCCAGCTGAAGATTTAACCAAAAATCACCTTCTGCGGATAAGGCTGCATGACTGGTTTGTAGGTCCTGCGTCCCTGCGTGCTCTGGCGGTCTGCAGGGGCCGTGCTTGCATCAGGTCTTCTGTAACACCCACTCACCCCAAGTCCTCCCCCAAAACACCAACCCCCAGCAGTGTTCCTGCAGACCTTCTGCAGCTTTGCTTGGACCTGACTTGCTGGGGGTTGGCCAGAAGGGAAGGGGACCCGCGGCTGCGTGTGTCCCCCCTGCTGTGATGGGCTGCGGTGCCAGGCCGGTGGCACTCCCTCCTCATGCCACCGATTTTGTAGGTGCCAATCCCGGTTTTGTTCTTTCCGCTAGAGCAGAGCTACAGGAAAGGGGCCCTGAGGTATTTTCAAGTGAATTCACCGGGCAGGTATAAATCACAGATGTCAGGGCAGGGCTGATGAAGTGGGCAACCGGGAAGTGTTTTTGGCAGGGTCAGGTGCTGCCGTAACTTGGGACAGTTGCTGCTTGTGAGCTTGAGATTATTCAGAAGGAGAAAAAAATCCCATTGACCTGTTACTTGGCTTCTCCCCTGCAATTTGCTGCTTAATTATCAGGGCTTGGATCCCCTGCCTGTACTAAGCGGAGCGGGCGGAGCGCTTCTTCCCGGCCAGTGTTGCCCACTCCATCTACATCCTGGAGGACTCTATCGTGGACCCCAAGAACCGAACCATGACCACATTCACCTGGAACATCAACCACGTGCGTCTCATGGTGGTGGAGGAGCGCTGTGTGTACCACGTGAACCCAGAGAACAGCAACTGGACGCAGGTCAAGCGAGAAGCCTGGGTCTCTTCCAGCCTGTTTGGTGTCTCCCGGGCCGTCCAGGAGTTTGGTCTGGCCAGGTTCAAAAGCAACATGACCAAGAGCACTAAGGGGTTTGAATAAGTGCTAGCAAGAACGTATGGTGCACGTTGCAGATGTTCGGCAGCTTTGTGTACGCGGGGTGGAATGGAGCTGTTAGCGTGTGCCCCGGTCGTGTCTACACCCTGGACACCCCCTGGCTCATTCGGTGCACATAGCCCACCGGAGCCATCCCTGATGGTGATGTTGTGGCCTGTGGCTGGGGATGACTTCCTGGGATATGACGCTGCTCTGAATAATTTTTCTCACACCTGATACTTTCTGCATAACGTGGCTGGCTTGTAGATGAAATTAATGCGATCAGTAGATTGCTGGGCTCTCCTTTCAGGGACTCGTCGTGTCATTAGTGCACTCCAGTTCCTTTCCTGTTGGCAGTGGCTTGCCATGTTTGGACCAGTCCATCTCCTTTGGAGATGGTGACTTGAGGACATGTGGAATGGGGAGGTGTTACCATAAATCCTGGCTTGTGACTGAGAGATCAGAAATGCGGTTTGGGTTGATATTCCATGCTCAGCAGCCTGAATGTGTGATGTTTCCAGATGTTGTCTGATGGGGTAAGGAAATTAGTTGTCAATCTGTCACCCCAATAGCAACGCCTGCACCACGTTAGTGACAGTGATGGTCGAGGGCTGTCTGGTCATCCCTGGCAAGCCAGAGATAAGAGAAGCCCTTTCCTTCGCCCAGTCTCTCTGCATGGGAGGGTTGGATTTTTTTAAGGGGCTTTCATGCAGTTTTATCTATTTTTTCCTTGCTGCTCAGGGCTTTGATCCAGGTCTCGGCTGGCAGATCCTTCCCTCTTGGCTCTTCTCTGGCAGTGGGCGCCAGAGCTCGGTGTCCCACATTGCTTCTGGTGGCCACAGGGTTGACTAACCCTCTTCCAGGGCTGGTTTCTTTTTCCAGTGAGTTGTTCTTGATGACTTCTCAACGACCAGGCTTTCCCTGCTTCTTCCCATGCTTCCTCCACCTCTGGCAGCAGCCCCTGATGTGGTGCATCAAGGCTTATTGCCAAAAGCTGTAAGGAGAGTCCAGAGCTACCTGAGCTGAGGTTGCTCTCCATGAATTCGTTGCTGCCCATGTGCTGCCTTTGCATATTCCGCTGCCCTGGGCATGGTTTTCAGGCAAAAGCTGTGTTTGAGTTTGTGATGTCTTGAACTGCGGGCTGGTGTCCTGTGATAACATGGGAAGTGTTGGTGTCCTGGGTGGGTGGGTGTTAGGACAGTGCTGACCCCTTGGGAGAAGAGCAGTTCGGCTAGGTGGACTCTGTCTGGACCTTGGGTGGTCTGAGATATATTTCGGAAAGTTGCTTTTCTACCTCCCTGCTTTTTAAATTTTTGGGGCAAATGCCTTAGAGTAATCAAGTGGACCTTGAAATACACATTCTTGTCCCCTGAGGAAGTGTGCTGTAATGGAGCTGGGCCAGTGTCTGCTGGTGGTCACTGACTCAGGGGACTTCTATTGTTTGCCAAGTGGAAATATTTCTGAAAACAAGTCATTTATGCTGGGTAGGTGCCTGCACCAGGGCAGGGGTGAGCAGCAAAGAAGTATCTTCCCAACAGCCGGATGGTGCTGGTCCTGTCTGGCTCTGGTGGTGGAGAGAGCAGTGGAAGAGGCGTTGGGTACGGCAAAGGCTCTGGGAGGAGAGCACGGCTTGTACGTGGCCCTGATGCTTCCCATGTGATGGCATTTCTCCTCCCGTGGCCCTGGGGACCTGCCCGCTGATCCTGCCTTGGTTTCTGTGGGTCTGCTGAAAAGAAATGTTTTCTGAGGACAGGCAGCATAAATCCTGAGTTTGCTTTTAATGTCAGCAGAGCCTGATTAATAGTTTTAAGCTTCATGCAATCCCCTAGCAGTGTTAATGAGTTTCCTGGCCCCACAGAGGTGGAGCAAAATTGTATTTTCCTAATCGAGTTATCAGATTATTAGCAAAAATTCAAATAAAAGAGCTGCTTTGGTTGCAAGTAAAAAGAAGTACTGTCTGGAGAAGCACTCTGTTGTTAGCACCATGTGGCGGATAATGGAGGATCAGGCAAGGCCAAATAATTGTCAGGAAAGAAGATAAAATGCAATTGGGATGTGGCCTCCTCTGATTTCTGGCCTGGGGCTCTCCCATGAAAGATTTTTCTTCGTAATTGTATGAAGCTGTAGATGTTAGAAGCATTTATTGAGTCACTTCATGAGTGTACCCTACTGGTAGAAGAGCTCACAAAGAGTTAATGGATGATTAATTAGCTTTGAGGTAAATAATTAATCAACTGGTGTAGAATCCAACGGGTCAGAACTTGGCTTCTGATCTGTAAATACTGATGTGTGCGCAGCCGAAGACCATCTTGTACAGATATTATTTATTACTAGCCTCCAGCTCTTTGTGAACCACTTTGTGCACTTTTAATGAGGAGAGTGATCTATCATTCGCTGCTCAGATAACTGCCAGAGGTTGTCATGGCTGGCAGTAGCACTTAGGTAGTAGCATTTTGACCTGTAAATCTAAAATAACTCTGCATGGGAAGGGAAGTACGGCTCCTGTCCCATTTACAAGCGTGGCCCTGAGGAACAGAGGAGATGAAGACCTCCCTCCCTGGTGTCCCTGTGCTGGTGGCAGTGCCCGGAGGCGGTCTGTGGAAACGGGAGCAAGATGTCTGCGGTGCTAACGGTTGTACAACTTGGTTATCAGCAAGAGGAGAAACCTTTTATCCAGGGCAAAGTGAAACCTCTTATCCCGAACAAGGTAAAAGCTGCAAGGAGGAGCAAGAACCACGGTTATTTGTTAACTAGCGTTATTCCACTTTTTCTTTATAGTGAGCGATCTCCGTACCAGATTCACTCGCTGCTTTAGCAAGAAAAGCACTGGTATTCTGTCCCTGTGGTAAAACACAGATGTTCCCTATTTCAGGCAGCTGCCAATGTCGCCTGCCTGTGGCTTTGTGTGTGCCCAGTTGTCCCTAGAGCCTTTCCGTTTTCTCCATGTGCCCTCCAGTCAGAGCTGGAGGCCATCAGGAGATGCATTGACCTCATAATTTCTTACAGCAGTGGCTGCCCTGTCCTGGTCCCACCTGTCCCACCACCCAGCCTGCTGGTGAGTCAGAGAGCTAGAGGGTGGATCCCCTGCATCAGAGTTTTGGGGGATTGTTGGCACGTTTGGCAAAATGCGCCACCATCCCTGTGCCAAGGACCCGACCCGTGAGCACCCTACCCATTTACTGACCCATTTGAGACGGGTCAGATCTGAGATATTCATTTAAATGCCCTGGATGTGTTTTAGTCTGTTTTGATGGAAACTATTGCCAAAGCAGCTGTAGAGCATGCACACGTGTGTGCAAGGGCGCTTGTGCCATTTCCTACAATACAAAGGCATCGTTATTGCCATTCTCATAGTTGTCACATCCTTGGCCCCAGTCTGAGACTGCTGGAAGCCATTCCCTCTCATATCCAGTCAAAAGTGGTGGGTACAAGTGTTGAAACTTCTTCTTCTGTCCCTCTAACTGCAGCCACCAAGGGAACAACTCTTGGGGAAAGTTTCAGTGGAAAATAATGAAATTGTGACGTGCCCATGTGCAGACTTGAGCCTGTGTCAGTTCCAGCCTTTCTCTGGTGCCGCAGTGTGAAACCATCACTTGTTCCATGCCTGTGGTGGATGCTTTGAATATTGCTTGGCTTTTTACTGCAACATGTAAAGGTTTAGAGTTGCATTACTGTTTAAAAAATTCTGATAAACAGTTGGACTATTACAACTGGACAGGTTGTGTTGAAGAGTTTCGAGTTCACTGTTTTTTTCTTCAGGTCTTAATTTCCACTTCGAGGAATTATTGGTCTTTAATCTCTTAAATTAAGTGCTGCCTTAACAGGTGTGATCATAAAAAGGCTCAGCAGAAAGAGGACCTCAACCTCGGATACTAAGAGCACCTGGGTTCAAGAAGGAGCTGAGCCTTGAGGAGTCTCTGGAGCCCCGAGAGCAGTTGAGGCAGCTCAGTGTGCATTAGCGTTTGTCTAGAGCAAAGAAGCAGAGAAGGGAAGATGGTGCAGTTTGTTTCTGTGGTTACTTCAATTAATCAGTGGATAGAAAACCACAAGTTTCTCCTAAGAAGTTTCTGGGTCAAAAGCAGATCAGGGGTAGACTCGCTGGAAGGTTTTTTCTACGCTCCCTTTGCTTGTTGGAACAACCCGTGATGCTCCCTTGTTCTTCCTGGCTGCAGGGTGCTGCTCTTCCCAGTTCTTCTCTTTGAAGCTTTTCCATTGAAAAAATGAGGTTGAAGTTACGAAGTTCCCTTAGTTGGCCGAAGCTGCTGGTAAGAAACCGTAGCCCGTGCGACCTCCGCTGCTCCTTTCCTTTCTTGTTCTCTTTTAGCATAGTGAGGTTTTGAGAAGTGAGACTTGAAAGGCAGCCTTTTTTTACAGGAGGAACAACAGAGAGAGCCAGACGCTAAATCTGCTCTCCAAATGCAGGCAGCAAAGCCCTGTCATCATGTGGTGGACGATGTCTTCCCTGTTGCACCTCAGCTTGGAAGGAGCCCTGCAGTCTCCGCATCGTTTCTTGTCATCCCATCTACTGTTTTCTGGTGAAGGACAATTCAAACCTCATGCTGATTCCCAGGTTTTTGGGGCTAAGGCCATCCTGAGCACAGGGTCACCTGTAAAAACATCAGCCTGTGGTGATGGTAGAAGATGACGCTGTGTGTCATCCTACGCTGAGGAGTGCTCTTTGCGAAGCGCTTGGAGGCAATGTGTGTAGTAACATTTTTTCTACCGAGAATTGAAAGATTACAAATCATGAATAAAAAACTAGCATGTCCATGCCTTATAATGCCGTTTTTGCTAAGCAGGTTGGGTATGTGAGAGAGAGAAGCTGGGATTTTTCTGTACAGGTGTAGGCTTTTAGAATAATGCAGCTAAGTGACTCATGCATGTTCAGCCCAAGTCAGAAATTAGGGCACTTTTATGCAAGTCATGTTAACGTCTCTTAAAAATGCTACAGCTATAAGAAGTGCCTTATTCTTGGCATCCATCTGGGTTTTTGCAGAGATGGTGCTCAGAGTGGGTAACGGCACCATGTGTATATATCTCACTGTGACCGAAAAGAATGTGGAGCTCCCAATCCGGAAGATGATTCTGTGCCTTGAGAGTACTGCAAGGGCTTTTAATAGCTTATGGTGCTACTGGAAAGCAGCCTGAAGGGAAAGTGATTTGAAGAACATAAGCAGAACATCACCCACCTGATTTTCCTCTGAGTTTAAAGAAGATCTTGCTTAGCAGTTCCACTTCTGCAGTGGTGGAGCCACATGAACTGGAGCTGCTCTGAAGATTTAGCTTTGGAAGGATGTGTAATTTTTGCTCTTAATTGCAAATTAAATGAAACAATATGTAAACCCTCAATCATATTCTTTTTTGTTTGTCCTGTTGTTCAGTTTTACGTGAAAAAATGCCATCTAAAAGGAGTTGTCAATGTGTGCCACCGTAGCTCCATTTCCACAGTGGACCCATCTCCATACCAGCTCTGAGCAAGGTGTTGCTCACAGCATCCAGACCCTGGGGAGCTCCTGCTTTCTCACTGGAGAAGCTCTGAGCTGCTTTTTTTCAGTAGCCTGAAGTGAAGAAACTAGTATTTAACTTTGCTGCTGAAAGGCTTTCCATCAAGACCAGCCTCTACCCTTGTTTGAACATACTGCTGGTGGGAAGGTTGTGACTGGTATGGATGGAGCAGCTGGGAATGGCATCCTGTCAGCTCTCTGGTTGTGAGCAGCAGAAGGAATGAAAAAAAATCTATATTTTTGTGATTGAAGCAATTTGTTCTGTGAAAAATCCAGATTCTCATGGTGGAAACAGGCTTTTGTGAACCCCCGGTGGTGTCTTCTTCCAGACGGCTTCTCCAGTGCCCTTGGTAGTGCGAAGTGCTGGTGCTGAGGCATGAGCCCACCTTTGCTCCATTTCTACAAGAAGACCATGATGCCTGGCTGTTGGGGTTGGTTTTGAGGCAGTAACCTCTTCCTATTTCCAAACTTTGAATTCATTAAGAGACCAAATTAAGTTACATGAAGGCACAAACATCTGAACTTGAGTTTGTTTAAAGGGTGACCCGGAGTTTTAGGCAGCAATTCTGGCTTGATGAGACCTGGGGCTTGGAAACGTCTCCTTTGTTACGTGTTCCTGGGGGTCATAATTAACATTACTTGAATGAATGCAAATGCAAAATCCATCTGTCTTTGCAATACAGGCAAACTCATGCCCAGCAGGGGTGGAGCACACCAGCCCAGTGCTGGCTGGCACCCCTGAGCCGTTGACTCCCGGCTCGTTTCCTGGCAGGGACACGTGCCCTCTAACCTGATCCTCCAAAGGGACAGGCTCTGCAGGCTCCTTGGCTTTCTACCGAGCTGCTCCTGCGTTGGAGCTGGGACACGCAGCGTCCTGCTGCTGCTGCTGGGGGCTGTAGGAGGGGGTTTGGTTTCCACACCCTGGGGTGGTTGCACATCCTCCTTTGGGACAGCCCTGTGGGGGTTCCCAAACCCTGAGCCTGGAGCAAGCTGGAAGCGAATGTGCCCTGGCATCGAGCAGCCCGTGCGTCTGGGGACATGATGCCAATGGGCCACGGGAAAAGCCTGCTGCCTGCAACGCTCATCTGCGTCATCCACCGCTGCCATGAGCATCCGTCTGGGGGCTTTGGCTTCTGCATCCCCCCTTGCCTCCCCCTTCCTCTCCCTGCCCGTGCAGGAGCCCTGCCCTTGGCGGAGACTGCACAGCGGGTGGACAAAAATAGCTCCTGCAGAAGCTAGTGAAATGTCAAGAGCGAGCAGGCGAAGCACGGTCACGGTGATGACAAACCACAGCCACGTGCACGGTTGGGGCGCGTGCCCTCCGCGGTCACGCAGGGATGCGGCACACGCTGAGGGCTCATTAAACCAGCGTCGGAGTGTGGCTTGGAGCAGACACCTGGAAACAGCAATGTAAAAGCTGCTTCCAAGCTGTCCAGTCTGTCTGGCGGAGGAAGGGCCACTGCTGCAAGCCACGTTCTCCCCTCCTGTGCCGCACTTGTGTCTGCTCAGGGAAAACGCTGGCGGTGGGGAAGGGTCCTGGCCCCCATCTCTCCGTGCTGTGGGGTTGCAGGAGTGCCTGCGGGGCTTGGGGCTTCATTTGCCGCACAATGTCTTCCACTGCATGGAGGCAGAAGGTCCTTGGCAGGAGGGAGGTGCTGAAAGAACTAGGAAGAGCTTTGGAATTAGCTATTAAAATTTTGCAGGCTCCTCATGAGTAATAATTAATGATAAGAGGAAATGGGCTTGCCTCAGATGAGATACTGGCTGTGCCAAAAAGGGAGCTGGTCTTGTGGCATCTGTTTGTGTGTGTAATCGGTGCTGAAAGGTAGCGCCAACCTTAACTGTTGCTGCTCTGGATGGTGTTTTCAGTATGAAACTGCTGGAATTTTTTGCTGGAAAGCTTTACAGAGGTTTCCTCTTTGGAGCCAGCTGGCCGCAGCCTGCTGTGGGATCGGCAGCACTGCTCTGGCTGTCGGATGTCGCATCTCGGCTGAGTGCGATGCTGCTGCGTCTTCCAGGTTATTCCTTATTCCTGTGGCATGCAGGCTGGTCAGGAAGGAGATGAATAGCGTTGTGTGTTGCAAGACATGGCCAGGTACGACATGGAGAGAAAAGGCAGTCAGCTGGTTTAGCCACCCATGGGTGGGTCGGGCAGGACTGTGGCACTGCCTGGGGGCCCATGTGCCTTGAGCTGTGGTGTTTGTCCTGGTTCTCCCTCCACTGAGCTCAGTAACTTGAGTTTGACAAAGGAAGTGCTCCAGAACATTAAGGTCTTGATATGATGAAGATTAAACAGCCCTTCGGTTTTCAGCATTTCCTTCTTGTAAGGTAATAGCAGTTTTGGGCGCTGGAATCTCCTTCTGTAAGGCATTTTCTCTCATTCTTGAACAATTTCTGCTGTTAGTGCCGTCTCTCTGCTTTATTGGGTGCCCTCCCATCTGCTTCAGCGAGTCTCCAGATGAGGAAGTTTCCCTGCATGTGTCCAGCAAGGCACAGGCTGTCCCCTTTCCCCCCAGACCAGGGTCCAGCATCAGTGGTGCTGCGTGGGGACGGGTGATGCTCTGCAGCCACGTAACCTCCTGTGGCACGGCTGCTTTCCATGGATTTTGTAAAACACAGCACAACAGCTTCTCTTATCTGGTCCGATACATCACAAGGCACTGCAGCTCCTTATTTTCACAGAATCACAGGGAAGGGACCTCTGGAGGTCACCTGGTCCAATACCCCTGTTCAAGCTAGAACAGGTTGCCCAGGACCATGTCCAGACAGTATTTGAGTATCTCCAAGGATGGAGACTTCACAGCATCTGTGATCAGTCACGATCACAGTAAAAACCACTTTCCTTACAGAACCACAGGTTGGTTGAGGTTGGCAGGGACCTGTGGAGACTGTCGAAAGCAGGAAAGATTGAAATCCTCCCGTGCCAAAGGAGTTGGTCAGGTATGCATCCTCCATGAAAGAGAAGAGGCCCCAGTCGGTGGAGGTTCCTGCTAACCCGGGTGCATATTTGGTGTTTAGTTTGGCCCAGAGCATATGAGCTTTGGATCAGAGGAGACTCCCTGAGGACACAGATCTTCATTATCAAGTGGACCATGTCCGGTGATGGCTGGTGTCTGGTCTTCAGAAAAAGTTTGGAGACCATTATTAGTTACTGAGATGGAAATGAGAAGAGCATATCCCTCCCTGACCGTTGCACACAGGTGCTGTGTCCTCTGCAGCACAGCGGTTGCGGGCAGTCCCTGTCCCAGCACCAGGCGGGCAGTCCTGGGGCCTGGGGTGGGAAACCCTGGTCATCCCTTGACCCCAGAAGGAGAGGACTGAACAGGGGATTAACCAGCCCCAGACTGCAAGAAGCAGGAAAGCCAAGCATTAGTAGACACCAACTACTTCCAGAAAATCGCATTAACTAGATCTTTTCCTGAGATTAGGCGGCGTTCAAGCTGCTGGGCAGCTTTTCCATGGGCCAGCACCTGCATGCAGCGATCAGGCAGCATCTGCAGACCTCCCTTGGGTGAAATCCTGCTTTCTAGCCTCTAGGGCACATCCTTGTCTGGGAAATGTGGAAGCACTGTTGGGACACGGGGCCAGTGTGGTATTCCGAGGTGGGATCACAGTCCCCTTCTGCCTGCGCTCCCCATCCTCAGCATGGTGCTGTGTTGAGCTCGTAGAGCAGTTGTCTGCCTGAGTCCTACTCTGATTTGCTGTTTCCAAGAAAAAAAAACCTTCGATCCCCACAAGTATTGGCCTGCCATCGCCTGCTGCCTTCCTTGCTGACTGTCATGTAACCTCCTCCCAGCACAGGAGTGGATACAAGGTCCTGGAGTTGTATTTGGCCATTAGATTATTGCTCTCCATGGGAACCAGCTGAGAATTGTCCTTTTTCAGTATCTCTGTAATTGATTTTTAGCCTGGTTTTGTCATTAATCAAGTGTGTCTTTAAATCAGATAGGTGAAGCAAGCACAGCTCTTCTGTGCCACCTCTGCGAGCTGGTGAGTGGATTTTCCTCCAGCCTGCAAGCTCTTAATGAAAATACTGAATTGGATTCGACCCAAGAATGACCCCAGCGTGGACTCATTCATCATTTTATCCCCCAATCCAACTCTGAATCTTTAATCATCCAGTTCCTGTGTCCAGCCTGGCAGCGTGGGTGTGATATACCCATATGTCCCTGCCTAGCCCCCAGCTGCTACAAACTGCAGAAACCCCAAAGATACACTCACCTTGCTGCTTTTCTTTCCTTGCACATTTTGCTTTGATTAAAACCTTCCCCTATCCCGGACATAATTTTGCTTCTGAGCTGTGTTGGATCCACCCCACTGAAGTGGGCTCAGCAGCAGCGCCCTTTTCTCATCAGCTGCAGCTGGAGGTTCCTGCTGTCATTCCTGAGTGTCGCCTGTGGGTACTGAAGCTGTTGTTCACTGAATATTAGAGTTAAGCTTTGCAGTCAAGGAGAAAAACATTGTTGGCCCTGTGAGAGCTGCTGCAGAGCTGCGTCCATGTCTCGATGCGAAGTGTGGGCAACATTGTGTGTTCTGTGCACGGAGCAGCCCCACGCCTGCGTGTGAATGCTTTGGGTTCAGATCGAGGGGCCAGAAATGTGAGGAAGGATAACTTGGGAAAAGGCATTTGATGGGGAAAAGCCTCTGTCTGTTAGGGTTTGGTGAGGAGCACCAGGATGAACCATGGCTGTAAGTGTACAGGGTGAGGGACACAGCCCAGGGTGCCCACAGATGTTTAGAAGACGCCCCAGTGTGAGGTCTCCCCAGGATCCCCCCCAGGGAACACAAACCCTGCTGTCTAAAAGGCAGAAATGCCACCCGGTGGGGGAGGGATGTCCCTTTCAGGCAGGTTGGGGAGGAGAAGGGCTCCCATGGCCGTGTCCGCTTTGCTGAGGTTCTTGAGAGGGAGAACCTTGGGCAACGCTCTCGCACAAGGACCTTCTTCTGCCAGACGTGTGGGGTTGCCGGGGCGCCTGGCAGCGGGGGCGTGCGGCAGGGACTGCGGGTGCCTGCACATGGCTTCGCTCGCAGAGGAGTTGAATTTTAAAGAGCTTTTTTCAGTGTGCAGCCGATGAGGCAGGTAGTGGTGGTTGGCCAGCCAGCTGACAACAGCAGATGCTTGGGGCAAAGTGTGAAGGCTGGCAGGGCAGAGCCGCTGTCGGGCTTGGTAATTAGCTGAGAGCGAGCAGCGCTGTGAATGGGGAAGGCAAATCCTGGCGAAGACAGGAATCTGGAGAGTGAAGTGACAGGAGACGGTGAATTCCAGCACGTGGAGAGGGAACAGGCTGGGGAAGCTGTGGTTAAGGGAGATGGATGGCTGGAGCAAGAAGAGTCTGATATGATGGGGTGGGTAGAGGACTTTGGAGGAGGCTGCTGAGCTGTGGGGCCAGGAGGGAGTGCGTGAGTCAGTGCCAAGGAAGAAGCATGGGGGCCACTATGAGAAGGTACTCAAAAATATTTCCTATGCAAGAGCTGAGGAGGGGGAATGAGTACTTGGCAGTTGGTCTGTGCAATCCCAGACCTGCATCCCTCCTATTTTCTCCTTCCTTTTTGCACTGCTCAAACGCATTCTTGCATTGTTTTGCAGTAATTTTGTAGAGTCTGTGTTATTTTCTGTTCATTCAAACTGTGTAGTTTCATCTTCCTCATTAAAGACAAATTGATTTTCCTCTCTTCCTACCAGTATTCCTAGTTTCTCCGTTCTGATTTCAAGCATTTGAAGGTAACCTGCCCCCCTCGGAGGGGCACTGACAAGGGCAAGGCGGGAAGTTTGGAGCGGTGAAGCTGGGAGCAAGCAAGGTTTGCTTGTCACAGCGGTCCCCTTGCTTTTGGGATGCCCTGCTCCCTTTTCCATTGCAGAGAAGGTTTCCTGTCCAATGGATTAACGAGCACTGTGGAAAAGGTGGCTGGTGACGCGCTGGTGACGCTGGCGGCTGACGCCACGCCGGGGAGGAGTGGGAGGCTGGAGCGAGTGTGCAGGGGAGCACGTCGGCACTGGCTGCTGCAGCACGCAGCTCCCAGCGCTGCCTGTGTCTGCTGCCGCTGGGGCCCTGCTGGCTCCGCCAGCGAGGGCAGGGAGAGGCCAGGAGGAGCTCACAGGGAGCAGCACCTGGAGAGTCGCAGGGGCTGGTCGATGGGGAGATGCTGGGGGGTGCTGGGTGGTGGTGGCAGGGAGGACCGGTTGCTCTCCCTACGTGTGGAGGGAGGTCTCCAGCCGGTGATGGGTGCAGTCTCATGCCCCTGAGTCAGATCGGGGGTGGGGAGGGAGAAGCTCCTGATCAGGAACAAATTGGTTTTGATTTCTGTAAATTCACAAACAAACAAAAGAGCTCGGCAGCGAGACAGCCGTGTGGCAGGGAATGTGGAAGAGGGCTCAGCCCCAGCGTGTGCGACTCACGTGAAGGCATGGAGCTGGTTTGCTTTTATGTTTGGAGACGTGGGTGCAGGAGAGGATGGATGGACCAAACCTTGCCTTGCTGCTGTGGTCGCCTGCTGTCCCTGACCGTGGCCCTGGGGACCTGGGTGACACCAGCCTCAGTGAATGAAACCAGTTGCCAAAGTGGGGGAGAGCTGGCTTTTCCCTGGAGGGTCTTCAGCAGGGGCTTGGCAGAGCAGGCAGCCTCAGGGGCTCTGCAGCACCTTCATGCCAGCACCATCCCTGCCAGTGGCCTAGGAAGGTTTAGGTTGCACATAGGTTGCCCAGGAAAGCTATGAATGCCCCTGGAGGTGTTCATGGTCAGGTTGAACATGATTTTGAGGAACCTAATCTGGTAGGAGATGTCCCTGCCCATGGCAGGGGAGTTGGACTGGATGATCTCTGAAGGTCCCTTCTAACTGAAACCACTCTGTGAGTCCATCATCCTACGAAAAAATATTTGAGCAAGTCCCCAGCCCTGTGAGGTGGATTTTTTTTTCCTTTTTGGCATTTCACATCCCTTTCCTGCTGCCTCTTTAGCAACACTCTGTGAGCTGGGCTGCTACTAGAGTCTCCTGATGGCCAAAGCCCATTTCTCTTTTTTGATTAAATGCATTATGATTGTTGCTCGTGCGCTGCTGTTTATGGAGATGCAGGGCGCTGCCCTGCAGTGAGTGGCTTTCAGAGACCTTCCTGGCCTCCCTGTGCCCAAAGGCATCTGCTCTGACACCCGACAGAGCTGCAGGTTGCAACGACTGGTTGACCTGGGCAGGGTGTTGCCCTCACAAACCTTCTGGTTGGGAGGTGTCAGCTGGCCCCTGCCCTGCTCAGGGCCCAGGGTTGGGTGGGAGAGTCAGGGGTGAGGGCACCTGAGAACCCCAACAGCACAACAACCAGCCAACCTGCCTGGGAATGGACCACGAGCAACACAGTTTGTCATGGTCCATTTGGAGCTCCCGAATTTACAAGACAATATACTCTACAAATGAAGCTTTATTTTGTGAGCTCATTAGGAAAGAAAGCAAACAAGACAAATGAGGGCCTAATGTCCTTTGGACAGACTAGTCTAACGTGAATTCACTAATCTGTCACTTAATTAATGAGGTTTCTAACTTAAAAGTTCTCTAATTCATAACTTCGGACTCATAACTTGTAACTCATGTGTCTATGAGCAAAACAGTTACGTAGCAGAGGGTGAGAATACTCGTCCTCTCTCCTCCATCAGGGCGCTGGCATCCCCTGCATCCCACCGGGAAGCACGAAAGCCCAGCAGTCCGGCTGCTGTTGGATCTGCTTAAAAACCATTTTTGGGTAAGCTGGTGTGGTTATACCTTCCAGCTTGGAAGTTTGATCCATACCATTTCCATGAATTAGTGTATTCTGAAGAAACCACCAGACGATGTATATGCAAGGGTGATGGCTGCACGAGACAGTCAGCTGCAGGTGACAGTGGCTGCAGAATGACATTTAGCCCTTTCTGGCCACCGTGTCCTGCCTACAAGTTGTCCTCACTTGGACCTAACGGTGCCGCTCCCAGCATGTTAGACAAAACCCGCCCAGGAGTTGAGTGAACAAAGTTCCCTGCTCTTCAGTCTGTGTTTAAAAATATAAATCAGGCCATATTTTTTAAGAAAAAAGTGCTGGATTGGGCAGCAGAAGTGGCTGAATTTTCAGTGGGTGCTTTCTGGGGCTTATTTTGCACATGCTGCTTTGGGTACTGAATAACAGTGTCTTGAAGAACACTCTTTTGCTGCTGAAGCGCCGGGTGGTAGGAATTCTTCAGGTCACTTTTTCCACCGGTGCTAGAAAAAGAATTCTTTCTAGCTAGAGGTAAGACTTGCTCTTTATCATGGAAATGTGCAACTCTAAAAATAACCTTTCCACAATTCCCCGGCTGGCTGCCTTTCTGCACAAAACTGTTTCTCTTTGTCCAGATGGGGTCACCATATGTGATCTGCATAACCGTGCGTGTGGGGTGAAGGACTTCCCTCCTCCGGCGGATGCAGCCCCTTGCTCAGGCTCTGCTTCTCCACTACCCTTCGGTCTGCTCAGTGGCCAGGGCCCCTCATAGGTGCAGATTCTGTAGTTTGGACACACTCTCTCATCCTGAACAATTTAAATATACATTCGTGGCACATCTGCTTTTGGGAAGAGCCATGATGTGTCCTAGGTCAAATCACTCTCTACAACTTCCTGAAAGGAGGTTATAGCCAGGTGGGGTCAATCTCTTCTCCCAAGCAACAAGCGACAGGACAAGAGGAAATGGCCTCAAGTTGTGCCAGGGGAGGTTTAGGTGGGATATGAGGAAAAACTTCTTTACGGAAAGGGTTGTCAAGCATTGGAACAGGCTGCCCAGGGAGGTGGTGGAATCGCCGTCCCTGGAGGTATTTAAAAGCCGGGCAGATGTGGTGCTGAGGGACATGGGTTAGGGGTGGTTTTGGCATAGGTTTATGGTTGGACTCGATGATGTTGAAGGTCCCTTCCAACCCAAGTGATTCTGTGATTCTATGATTCTATGAAATAACTGCTGGGCCCATGGTGGGTCATGCAGAAGTGGCCTGTGTTGGTGGACCTGTGGGACCTTTTCCGTGGAAGCCCTCTGCTTCCAGCAGAGCTGTTCCTACCCCTGCCAAGGGGGTAGGAAGTCCACCAGACAGGCCACAGGAGATGTCTGATGTAGGTCCTGATGTAGGCTTGTGGCATGTATGGTCATGCTGTTCTGCAGAGCAGCATCTGAGGTGGTCTTGGAGGGCCAGTAGCGCTCAAGAGTTCTGCCTCCTACTCTAGGCTCTGGGGTTTGAAGAGATCCAATACTAATTTTTTTTTTTATTTTAAATTTTTATTTTTTTGAACTCAGTCCGATTCACCTGGCATTGCATTAAGCCTTCTAGAAAAGAGCAAGATAAACAAGTGCTGTTCCTGGCCCTAGGAGAAAGCGGCATGGGCGGGGGTGCTGGGGATAGTGCAGAGCGTGGCCAGGTCACCACTCATCAAAGGAGGCAGCTTGCCTGAGGGTGGCTGAGAGCCGACTTCCCAAAGGATGTGAGGATAAAAAGGGAAGGATGGGTGAAAGTGCTTTGGTATAGAGCCACAGTGCTAGGAACAAAGTTATTAAGGCATGTGAACCTCATGAAGTTCAACCAGGCCAAGTGCAAGGTCCTGTACCTGGGTCAGGGCAAGCCCNGAGTTGGGCTGGTGCAGCCTGGAGAAGAGGCGGCTCCAGGCAGAGCTGACTGCGGCCGCTCAGGCTTCAAGGGGGCTTCGAGGAAAGAGGGAGAGAGACTTTTGACCAGGGCCTGCAGTGACAGGACACGGGGCAGCGGTTCGAAACTGAGCGAGGGTGGGGTTGGGTTGGACACGGGGAAGAAATGTTGTACCATGAGGGTGGGGAGCCCCTGGCCCAGGCTGCCCCGAGCAGCTGTGGCTGCCCCATCCCTGGAGGTGTTTGTGGTCAGGCTGGATGGGGCTGTGAGGAACCTCATCTAGTGGGAGATGTCCCTGCCCATGGCAGGGGGTTGGACTGGATGGTCTGTGAAGGATCCTTCCAACCCAGACTATTCTGTGAGTCCATGATCCTATGATTAGCATGATGGAGTGTGCCCAATTTCTTACTCTTTCAGGGAGGTGGTGGAATCGCCGTCCCTGGAGGTATTTAAAAGCCGGGCAGACGTGGTGCTGAGGGACATGGGTTAGGGGTGGTTTTGGCAGAGGTTTATGGTTGGACGCGATGATCTTGAAGGTCTCTTCCAGCCCAAGTGATTCTATGATTCTGTGATTAAAGCATAGGGCAAAAAGGAATTATTTCATTGTCTCAGACATCTCTGTCACAAGACCAATTAATATACCAACGAACTGCCATTGCTCCTTCATGATCCCAAATTCAGCCTAGCTTGTGTTATTCAGACACAGAAGAAAAGAAAGATTTGTGTTGCTGAACGGTGAAATATCTTTGTCACAGCCTGGGGGGAAGGACCCTCTGTCCACCAGGGCTGCTCGTGTTCCCATCTCAGCGATGGGGCTGGCCGGATCTCAGCACAACAGCCTGGAGGTTGGTAGAAATGAGAAGCAAATCCTTCCTGTCATGCAAATGTGCCATGCCCATGCCAAAGAGCGACAATCCTCTTTTTTCTCAGCAGATAAAGGGGAACCAAGTTCAAGACGAAAAGTGAGAAGCTTTGGTGCAGACGATCATGACTTGCTCCTTTATATCATGTGCACACGGAATAAATTCAAAGCCCTATATTCTCACTGCATCCTTTTGCATTTCTTATGGGACTTTTCTGCATCTCCTACTTTTGGATTTCTAATTGCCATTGATTTACATTTGTCTCTGTTTTCCCATACACGGCTGGGAGGAGGAGAATAATTTCCCAGCCTCTCCCAGTGGCACACAAACTGGAGCTGGGTATTTCAAGGAGCTGGAGATCCCAGCAAGCACCAGCCCAAAGGACGATCTGAATTTTTAGTGATGTGCTTACAGAAGTGCAGGAACCTCTCAGCTGGTTTGATGCATTAATAAACACGAAAAGGGAGAATAAGGCAGAAAGGACAGAAACATATGGGAAATACTTTTTTTGAGTGTTTGAGAAAACACGTGGTGTATCTTATGATGATTAAATTCTTACATTCCAACAGTAATTCAGGTTGTTACTAAACAGTCAGGACCAAAAATAGACACTGCTGGATCCAGTCTACCTGATGTTATTGATCAGGAAGTTTTCCAAGAGCTGAGTAAGATGGTGTCTCTGCCATTAGTGCTGATTTCCAATAAGTCTTGACATACCTGATGGGCATCAGGAGCTCGGGAGGTAGCAGTGTTGATTTTCTAAAGGAAGAGAGAGGGAATGAGCTGGGTAATTATCAACTGATTAACATGACCTTGCTTCTGGGCAAAATAGTGGAGTATTTGAAGTGAAATTCGATCAAGAGAATTAAAGGATAGGACATTTAATGCCTTTTGGTATCGTAAAAATAGATCTGAGCAGCTTTAGTTGGTACCTCTTCCTGCTCGGTACCTGCAGGAGGGCTCTGCTCCCCTTGACCCCGGCACTGCCATTGCACCGTGCCCTGCACCATCCTGTGGCTCCTGGGCTTTGCCTGTGGCCGAGAGCAGGACGGCAGCGGGCAGCAGAGGGACAGGGCATGGCTTGTGGTGGCGTTCAGTGTCACTCTGGAGCAAACGGGGAGAGGATGGAGAGGCTTGGAGGAGAGCTGCTGGGAGGGTGGGGTGCTGGGAAGAAAATGGGAGGAGACTGTGGAAAGGAAGGAGCTGTTTGCTCATCAGTCGACTTAATTGCTTCTAGAGAGGTGGGTGCCCCAAAACCTTGTGGGTGATGCTGGGAAACAGCCAGGGCTGGAGATCTCTGACGTTTGCAGGTGGTGGGAGCAGCCATCCAAGCCATTCATCCACATAAACGTTCTTCTCTTAATTGGGTGCCCCTTAGGGAGGCAGCTCTGTCATGGGCCAGGATGAGTCCCTGGGGCCGTGCCAGTACCCACCAGACTGGTCTTGTGCAAAGCTGCTGTGCTTCCATCAGGCCTGTTGCCTTCTTTGAGCCACGTTTTAGCAGGACCTCATTGCTGTGCAAACAACTGTGCTCTTCCGCTTGCATTGTCACTCAGGGTATATAATTATTTCTGAAAAATGAATTAAAAGATTTTCTAAACTCCCCCTTCTTTGAGCTATTGCTATTTGCTGTTTCCTGTCAGCTCAGTGACCTCCCATTTTCCGAACAGCAGCTCCAGTGGAGCTGTAGGCTGGAGCACTGGCATGAGACGTGACGTGCTGGGGATGCTGGAGGCAAGCTGCGGCTCCCACTAGGTTTGCTGCTGGATGCAAACCATTCCTTCCATGGCTGTGATGGCCGGCGGCCCCATGAGCCCACTGCAGGCAGGATGGGAGGCAGATCTTGGAGCTGTGTTGTTGCATGAGTTGGATTCAAGCTGGCATGAACGTCCAGGCAGGGTTACAGCATTTTCATGGCTCCCCTTCACCACTAGCTCTTCATCACCAGCTGCAAACGGTTGTTTTAGTGTGAGCAGTTGGGGGAAAAAATGAAATCGCCACGCTTTATCCAAAAAAAGAGAAACTGGAACGAGACACTGTGCAGCACTTTCTCTTTCTCCTCCACCTTTTGCACAGGTTCATCACCAAACCAAACTGCTTTGTTGCGAGCAAACTTTGATCCCATCATTTGTGCTGCTGGATTATAAGCAGCAAACAAGCGTGGCTGCAGGAGAAGCAGTTAATGCACAGCACCTCTTCTCCCTTCAGCCTGAGATTTGCCTCCCAGGGGGGTTTTCGAGCTCCAAGGCCAGCCCAGAGCAGCAGGAACAGGCAGAGGAGGGTGGTGGTGGGATGAGGACACCCTAGGGGGTAGCTCAGCCACCCAGCTCAGCGACGGGCTGTGAAAGGGCTTTGCACGCTGGGCTCCTGGGCGTGAGGCTGCCTGTGGCCAGTCCATGGCTGCCAGCCCAGTTGCTGGTGTGGGACTCCCAGTGCTCAGCCAATGGATTCGGATTCAATGCTGCTTGGTAACTTCAGCTCAGTGCCTTTGCCTGGCTGGACCAGAAGTCTGCGAGGAGCACACTGGCTTTCCAGGATGTGTGAAACAGGATCCATCACTGTTAATATAAAAGGGTATTTTATAAGCTCAGTCCCACTGACATTACTGATAACCAGGTTTTAGTTACCTAAAAATAGGTAGTAGAAACATCAGTTAAACATCTCACCTGCTTCCTTTTTTAGAGACTTAAAAACTCAAGAGCTAGAATTTGAATCTGTTGCAGATCACCTCCAAACACAGCTGGATGGTACAGATGAAGTGTTTTGGGGAGCACCTTTATCCCAGGGAATCCATAAGAGCTTTTCCGACCCTTCCATGCATCATCTCTGTTCTGCTGCTGTGTAGAAGCCTTCTGACATTTTGCACAGACGTCAAATCCCAGCAACGTCGCTCCTTGCTGCATCTCGAGCAGGATTCGTCCCTTCTGGCACACTGGAAGTTAAAAATCCCAGGGCTGCTAGTGCCACAGAATGCCCGTGCTCTCACTCCTGGTGAAGGCAGATGGACAGCATCGCCGTGTCCTATTTCTGCAGCTCAGCGAGCTGCTGGATCTCCTTGTGTTGCTTCTGTGCAGAAGGGACAATCCCAGCTCTGCTCGGGGTGGTGGTTGCACAGCTCTCTCCTGCCCACCCCTCTCCAACCCCTGTTCTGTCATACCTGTTGCAGTTGGTTGTATTGATCAGATTTGGAAAAAATTCTAGAAAATTATGAAGAGGTCGAATCAGCATCTTGCAAACTAAGTGTCTTAATTTTTTTCTTCTTGTTTTACTTAGTTTGAATGAATAAGTCATAAGGTCAGTCTCTGAGCTCTGTTTCCAAGAAATAACACCAGCCTTTGGGAACTGAAGGACTGCATAGAGGTCACTGATGTCCCAAATCTCTTCTGGCCAATGGGACTTCATTTGGAAAGTCCTTCTCTTTAGGGCTGCTCTCCATCCGTCCCTCCCTCCCTCCATCCATCCCTCCATCCCTCCATCCCCCAGTCCGTGCTGCTGCTGGGAGTTGCCCCAATGCAAGTGCAGGACCTTGCACTTGGCCTGGCTGAACTTCATGAGGTTCATATGGACCCACTCCTCCAGCCTGTCCAGGTCCCTGTGGATTTCACCCCTTCCCTCCAGCGTATTGACCGCCCCACTCAGCTCGGTGTCCTGTGAACTTGCTGAGGGTGCACATGATCCCGCTGTCGGTGTTGTTGATGAAGATAGGAAATAATATTGATCCCAGTACAGACCCTTGAGGGGCACCACCCTTTACAGGTTTCCACTTGGACATTGAGCTACTGAATGCAGCAATTTGCATGTGGCCATCCACTCAATTCCTTACTGATCTATAGTCCACCAAACTCATATCTCTCCAAATAAGAGGCAAAAAAATTGTGGAGGACCATGTCAAAGGCCTTACAGGAGTCCAGATAGATGGCATCTGTAGCTCTTCCTTTGTCCACTGATGCAGTCCCTCCGTCGTAGAAGACCACCAGCTTAGTCAGGCACAATTTGCCCTTGGTGAAGCCATGTTTGAGGGTGGTGAGGCACTGGAACAGGTTGCCCAGAGAGGTTGTTGAGGCCCCATCCCTGGAGGTGTTTCAGGCCAGGCTGGATGTGGCCTTGGGCAACCTGGTCTAGTGGGAGGTGTCCCTGCCTATGGCAGGGGGGTTGGAACTCCATGATCTGCAAGGTCCCTTCCAACCTAAACCTTCGATGATTCCATGTTAACTATTTCTCATCACCTCCCTGTCATCCGTTTGTTTTGCTATGTCTTCCAAGAGGATCTGCTCCATGATTTTCCCAGGCGTGGAGGTGAGGCTGACTGTTCAGTAATTATCAGCCTGGGGCTGGAACAGCCTTTCTAGACAATCTCTTCCCTGGTGGTTTTTAAAACAGCTTTGATTTTCATTGCTTCAAGTCCTTGAAGCGCTATGGAAAATGTTTCAACCAACTCCATAGATCCCTAGGAAGGATCCATTATGGCGTGCTCCCAGAGACCGGGTAGCTCATGGGGCTGCCAGGCCTGTGCTTCCTCTTTGCATTCACCTTTAAAAAATACACTACATTTCCTAAATATCAGTGCCAAGATAAAACAGGTACATCAATGGTAACCTGTAAGAGACAGAGGAAAAGTTTTAAGGCAAGAAAGGTTTATTTTTAAAAATTTCCTTGGAGGAACTGTAGTCAGGATCTTCTGTAATTTTTCATTGAAAAGCTAAGTTTTGGCCAGAAAAGATCATTCTTCCCAGCTTTGTCAGGGAACTCAGTTATGAATTAGTTTGAAATTGTACATTCCTTGCTTATGTTGTTTGATTGTTGTCAGTAAAGAATTGCAGTTTCCAAAGAGGTGAAGCTTAATTAATCCAAATAATAAGTGAGTGAGGAAGCTTCAACAGCTGAGAACCGTATCGTGTGTGCAAAGTCACCGTCATGGCGACGGTCAGGCTGGCTGGTGACAGTCGCCTGCTGTTAAGTGTGAAGGGTGGAGGTCTAGTGTCCGCTGCCGCCCTCCTGCTGATGGCAGGGTGGTTTGGAGGCTTTTTCCTTTCTCCTTTATTGAGGGTGGTTAATGGCAGCGCTGAGTGTTGGACTGCAGCCTGGAGTCCCCCCTACCCTGAGGAACATCCTGCGTGGCAGCTCTGGGCACCGGGTTCACCCCTGACCAAAGCCTCCTCTGCTCTCCCAGGGGACACGGCCCTATGGCGCTGGTGGCCATGGGGGTGTCCGTGCTCCCCTGCTGTGCTGAGGACCAGCAGGAGCGGAGCAGATGTCCCGGCTCAGCTGTCGGATGCACAGTATCCCATCTTAGCGCTGCTCTGCTCACCAGGGTGACTCCGTCCGGAGTGGCGGTGATGTTGTGGTACTTCAGATGCCTGTTGCTGAATGTTACTCGCTGTGAACAGTTAAATCGATTTGAGCGAGTCACTTAAACAGATGCCATGGATGTGAAAATAATTGTCTGGGAAGCCTGTGCCTGCCAGGTCGCCAAGTAATCCTCACACGTCCTGTGACTCAAAGCCAGCCAGAAGGAGTGTTTTCTCCCTGCTGCTCAGTTGGAAATATTTTGGGGGAAGGCAGCCTAGCTCCTTGTCCCGTGTCTCCTCCAGCTGTCTGCATGGTCCTGTCCCCTTCCTGAGCGGCCAGTGTGGGGGGATGCTCCCCCATGCTCACCACTTGCCCTGTGCAATAGCGATAGCACCACTGCAGCACATCCCTCAGCCTGAATTGACAGGGAAAAGTATGTAGAAGTGAGTTACGTGAAATTGTTTCGTAGAATTGAAGGTGGATACAGGTGGGAAGGGACCTTGGAGGTCCCTGGTCCAGTACCCTCCAGCAGGTCCATTATATCAGGTTGCTCAGGCCTTCACCCAGCTGTGTGTTGAATATCCTTAAGGTCAGACATCGCACCGCCTCTCTGGATCCAGTGTTTCATCACCTTCATGAAGACCATTTTTTTTCCTAATATCTAATTTGAGTTTTGCTTGTCCCAGCTTGGTCCATCATGGCTTGTCCTGTCCCTGTGCACCTCTGAGCTTCAGCAAGAAGTTGAAGGTCACCTCCAAGGACCAGCAAGAAATCTCGCTCCAGCTTCTCTCCACCCTCTTGCTGGGCAGTTGTAGGTAGCACTAGGAACCCCCTTCCCTTTCCCCTTCCCAGGTGAACAAGCCCAACTCTCTGCCTGTCCCCGTGTTTGTGTCAGCCTGTTGTTCCCCAGCACCCCTGGGTCTTTGTCTGCTTCTGCATCAGCTGGCCCAGCCTGTCAAGGTACAGGGGGTTACTGGCCCAGTATGGTTTGTTTCTTTATTCAATACAAGTTCTTTCAAGAACAGGGGAAAAATGATTAGTCACTTGAACGAGAATTCAAACTGAAAATATCCTCTTCCTTTCTCTGCATTTGTGCTTATTCTCTAGCAAATCCATAATTGTAGCATTTCCTCTGGTGAGACCACTTGGTGTTGGCTTGCTTGGAAATACCTGGGGCCTGGGGTGAAGGTATTTGCAGACATGCTCATTTCCTCCTTTTCCCAATAGCGCCGAAGCTCTTAGCTCTGAGTCAGAAATGTGTACAACTGTCGATAGGATGTGACCTTCCCCCAGCACATTCCCATCATCATGATTTTCTAATTATGCCTGTGACTGCCAGCTGGGAGCGTACAGCATCAGAGCTACCACAGCTATTGAAATGACTCAGTTAATGGGCCTACAGTCTATTAAACAAAGTTTTATTTAATTAAGTAAGTCTTGATCTCATCAAAATCAAGAGGGAGCATTAGGGTGGCAGCATTTCTGAGAAATCATATTTGAATGGCAGGTGGTTTGTACTTTCTTTAGCATCTGAATGTTGAGATATTGCAACATGCTGGTCTCACTGATGAGTGTTGGGTTTGGCTGGTCCCGTGGTCAGGGCGCGGTTGTCCCCCTGGCGAGCCAGCTGCGCTGCCGTAAGCCCGTGGGTGAGCACAGGGCATCTCGTGCCACCGTTGTGCAGGTGCACAGCATGAAGGACTGCGCTGTTGAGTACCGCGCCCCTGGCTCCAGCTCTGCTGCGGAGCTTGGGGGAGTCCGGCAGCTTCCAAAACACAAGGTGCTGAGGGGCATGCCTGAACATCACAGCTCCCTTTAGGATGGAGAACCTGACTGAGATCACACACTCACAGAGTGGTTTGGGCTGGAAGGAACCTTCAGAGATCATCCAGTCCAAACCCCCTGCCATGGGGAGGGACACCTCCCACTAGATCAGGTTCCTCTGGAGACCCCAGAGTGGGAGGCAGTGCTCCATAGAATCATAGAATCAGAATCACAGAATCACAGAATGTCAGGGGTTGGAAAGGACCTCTGAAGATCACCTAGTCCACCCCCCTGCCAGAGCAGCTCCGCCTACAGCAGGGTGCACAGGATGGCGTCCAGGCGGTTTGGGAATGTCTCCAGAGCGGGAGACTCCACCACCTCTCTGAGCAGCCTGTGCCAGGGCTCTGCCACCCTCAAAGGAAAGAAGTTCCTCCTCATATTGAGATGGAACTTCCTATATTCAAGTTCGTGCCCGTTACCTCTAGTCCTATCACTGGGCACCACTGAAAAAAGACTGCTCAACCATTCAGGTCTCCTGCTTCCCCTGCCAGATTTCTTGCTCTTAGGGATGCACGATCCTGAGCTTGGAGGAAGTAATTCCTGAGCTCTCTTACACCCACTTACCCTCTAGAGCCCTAACCCATGGGATTTCTCCAGTCAGTTTCTTAAAGAGATCCAAGTTACCCTCCTGAAACCCAAGGTTGCAACCCCACTTCTCTCTTTATGCCCACTACACCTAATCCTGAACTCTGTCTTCTCATGGTCACTGCAGCCACAGCTGACCCCAACCTTAATGTCCTCCACCAATCCCTCTATGTTAGTCCAGTAGCGCACCTCTCCTTGTTGGCAGTTCCGCCTCCCGAGTGAGAAAGTTATCATCAATGGAGGAACCTCCTGCACTGTACGTGCCTGGCCATGTGGCCTTCCCAGCAGATATCAGGGTGGTTGAAGTCACCCATGAGGACCAAGGCCTGTGAGTGTGAGACAACTCTCAACTGTCTGTAGAAGCCTCATCCACTTCCACATCCTGGTGAGGTGGCCTGTAGTAGACCCCCACAGCGGTGTCTCTCCTATTAGCCTAGCCTTTAATCCTAACCACAAGCTTTCAACTCTGTCTTCATCCCTCCCCGAGGAAGAGCTCCATACATTCTAGTTGTGCTCTCACATAAAGACCAACTCCCCCACCTCGCCTTGCTGACCTGTCTTTGCTAAAGAGAACATAGCCATCCGTGACACTAGCACTCCAGGGGCTTCTGAGGAGCGCGGAGCGGAGCAGAGGGGGAGCATCCCCTGCCCCGACCTGCTGGCCACGCTGCTGGGGATGCAGCGCAGGAGACGCTTGGCTTTCTGGGCTGCCAGCGCATGGTGCCGGCTCATTTGTCACCCACCCTCAGTCCTTTGCAGGGCTGATCCAAGAAGCTTCACTCCAATTCGGATTTCATGAGCACAGCTTGTGGCTTGGAGATGCTGCTGCAATGGAGAGAAGAGTCCTGTAAGACATGAGTGCCCAGAGCTCGGAGGCGATTCCTGGCATTTGTGCATGGGAGTGAGGACAGCCTTGGGCCAAAGCCCGTCGGTCAGGCAGGAATTGGAAGTTCCCCAGTTGATTTACTTCTCTCGAGCGTGGCATACGCTGCAGTTTCCTTCTCTCTGTAGACGAGTCAATAGTCCTGGCAGCCCAGGAGATTCGTGTAAAAGCCCTGACAGTCTCGAGCGGAGCCCTGGGGAGGCGCCGAGGCTTGCCGACGGGCTCCACGCTCAGCAGGGCTCTTCTCCCCGTGGGAGCTGCCTGCAGGTCGCGTGGGCGTGTAGGGTGCCCCTGGGGCCAGGGAGGGGGGGACACGTTCTTGTACTGGCTTTTATTTGCAATTCCTGTGCCTCTGCCCATTGAAATATGAGAATCGCTTCACACCCTCCTGCCACTGCCGGGCTGCTCAGGGTCATTCCTGAGGGCGGGCTGTGGGACTAGGCGGGATTTCTGGCAGCTTCAGGCTTTGCTTTTCTGGCAAAAGCAGCAACTTCGGGCTGGGGAGCAAACACACACAGACACTGTCTGTTAGTCAGGGGGTGCCAGTGGAAGACGTGACCCTTTGTAATGCTCTGGGGCGGGCTGGCGGGTCCGGCAGGAGCATGGGTAGATCAGCCCTTGGCAAGCAGAAGATTTTTGGTGTCCAGCAGTGGTTTCCTCTCCAGTACAGGAGCCGGTACTGTGCGTTGTGCATCCCATCCCTTCCACTTTCTGCTGAGCACTGGGTGTGGGGCAGGTTAGGGCTGTGGGGGCAGGAGGCCCCCCAGTTCCCTGCTTCCCGACCAGCAGCAAGGTCATTTCCAGGCTCTGGACTGTGAGGAGAGTCCAGCGGCGTGTGTGGGGTGGAATTGCTCCCAGTCTGGAGGTGGGAGTGCTCGCAGCTCTGGTCTCCACATGCTGTAGGGCCAGGCAGCAGATTTTAGCAACGCCACCAGCACATCTGTGTTTGCTCTTTTCTTTCTCTGCAGAAACAAAGGAGGAGCTGGAAGAGCTGATGTCTGACATAAAGAAGACAGCAAACAAAGTGCGCTCCAAGCTAAAGAGTGAGTATTTGCTTGTGACGCCGCTGTGGCGCTCTGCAGCTCCTGTCCCCAGCTGGGGGTGCAGCAGGGAGGGAATGTTGCTGCCCTGGGTCCTGCTCTGCACCCCCACTGCACTTCCCACTCATCCCCCATGGCCAGAAATGCCATGGGGCCCTGGCTGTCATCCTCTACACTGTGCCGGTGGCAGATGGTGTTTGACTCAAGTCAAGACAGTTTTGGGGTGGTTTGCTCTAGGTAGGAAAGGGCAGGTTACAGACACACAGCTGGAGGGGTGCTGCTGTGGGACTTGCAAGCTCCAAGAAGAGCTGGCTCTTCCCTGGTGAGCCAGGTTGGCGTGGACAGCATAGGCAGGCGGAGCACTGAGGGTTCCCATCTGGAGAGCCATGGTCCCTCTTCCCTGTGCAGCTTTGGCCAGGCCAGGTGGTGCTGCTGCTTCTCCAGTGATGTGCTGGCATGAGACGTGCTGCCCCAGGGCTCATGCATCCTGCTCTTGGCCCTCGGTGTGGGATTTGGTTGAGCTTGTTGCAGGAGACTTGGCCATGCCTGAAGGGTGGGAGAGGAGCTGGTGCTTTCCCCATGGCAGCAGCGTTCTCTCCAATTCCAGGGTTTTGTGGGAGGCCCACAGCTGTGGAAGACTTAGATATGGCTGGATGCCTTGGTCAGGTCCCATGTATACACCAGAGTATTTGTAGATTTGTTGTCCCCTTGTTGCCCTCTGTCCTTCTGATACATGATCTCAGCTAGACCTGAAGGAGAGCTAGGGGCCAGCTTGCCTGCTTCATAGACCATGGACCCTTCCTATGGACCAGAGCCCCCTGGTGATACTGGGATCCCTGGTGTTCGGGTGGGGACAGAGTTTAGACTGTGCAAAACAAAAATCCTTTTACATAGGTGCTTTGTTCTCTGTTTTTTAAGGGGCTTTGAGAGTCTCAAGGACTGCAGGACAGGCTCTGATTCCTGTTTTATTCTTCCAGAAAAGACTCACCAGTATCATATTTACCTGGAGTAACAGATTATTAGTCCTTGTGCTTTGACCCAAATTGCCTCGTGGCCGGCATGATCAGTGAAAGAAAACAGTCAGGACTGATCAAAAACACCATCTGCTGGCAACGAATTGACTTCTTTAGTACAGACGTTGCTCATACAGCGGCTAATTCTAATTACCAGTTTCTTGGGAAAATGTGACTTTATTAATTATCATAAATGTACAATGTTTGCCAATACTGTTCCTTGGGAACAGGGAACGGTTTATGAGGAACGAAGACCAGTTGCTGCTGAAATCTGCTGGGCGGGCAGCAGCCAGTGGGTTTGCAGGCAGGGACGTGCGCAGCAGAAGCGCCGTGGCCGTCTGTCTGTGTGGGACGGGACCTTTCGGATAAGGTCTGGATACAGACGCCTGTTCCAGGAAAGAACAGAAGGAAAGTATAAAATTGGTGCTGATGTTCTCCAGCACTTCCCCGGAGCGTGCTGTGCTGTTGGACACCCTCTGCCAGCACCGGGAAGGGTTCCCTAGGCCCACAGTCTTCCTTACAGCGCTGCTGGTCTCTGCAGGGTGCTGCTGTGGGGCCACCTGTGGTAACCAGCACGCAGCAGAGACACAGATGCCCACCGTGGTGGTGGTGTCCTGTGTGCTTCCCTGCTGCACTATGTGGTAATTGGGAGATACTGGGCAGCTCCAGGGAATGGGGAGCCCCTGCTGCAGGAGGAGCCTGCCCCATGCTGGACTCATGGGACCTGCTCCAGCGTGGAAGGTGCTGGGGACAGCTGGTCTCGGAGAGCTGGAGGACATCTGCGTTGGGCCAAACTCAAGGGATGCCACCAGCTCACGCCTGGTGGTCTACATGGAAACATGTATCTCTGCACGCTGGGCCAGCCTGCTGATGGGAGCTTTCTTCCAGGCCTTTGAAGTCCCTGAATTTAAGTTTTTGAATTAGTTTGTTAATTTGAATAAGCATGAATTAGCTGGCCTTGAGGAGCAGATGTACACCGTCTTGCTCCGTGCCAGACCTCCTGCCCTGCAACCCCATGCCCTCTCCGTCCCACAGTGGGATGCAGAGCAGGGCAGCGCTCCTCCCTGCTGTGATTTACGGTCTTTGGATACACGAGGAATGCAGCTCAGTCAGTTGCAGTGCCAGGCATAATTAAAAGGGCAAATCTCTGCTTTGCTGCAGAGGACGGTTCAGCGAGATAAAGCGCTCTCTAGCCAGCCCGGTGGGTCCTCCCTGCAAGAGGCCGGGCAGCTGGCAGACCTACTATTTTTACAGTCCCTGGAGAAGTCTTGAGCTGTGGTATTTTGCAGAGACGTTTTAGCTCTGGGTTTCCTCCTCCTGCCTAGCCAGAGGAGAACAGCACTCCATTTTGTTTGAATACTGAAAAGTGCAGAGAGCAGACCTGAGCGTTACATCCACTGTGCATTGAAACCCTCGCTTACCGGCCTGGGAGTGACGGGTGCTGCCGTCGACAGCACCAAATCTCAGCCGATGGGCAGGCACTGGGTGCTTTGCGGGAATGAAATGGGGCTTTGCTGCCAGTCCAGGTTAAATTGTGGGCTAGAGTCAGGAGCTGGGGACTGCTCAGTGCCAGATGCTCCTCAATTCACAGGCTCAAGTTTTTTATAATCCTTTTGCCAGATATCCCTTTTTCTTCTCTGAACAGCACAAAATAATCTGTGTCCTTCTACCCCGATCAGGTATTGAGCAGAGTATTGAACAAGAGGAAGGACTGAACAGATCATCCGCTGACCTGCGGATAAGGAAAACTCAGGTGAGTCTCTGCCCTGTGGCACTGGGAAGGGGAGGATGGGAAGCAGCCGGAGGCAGTTGAGAGATCCTAGGAGGTGAGGGGAGAGGAGGGCTGGGCTTGGCTTTAGAGCGATCCAGTTCTGGTGTGCAAATATTGGGCAAAGTAAAGCAGCACAGTTCCAAATGGATCAGAAAAAAAAGCCATCCTGAAAGACCCATGACATAAGTACGTGCAGAGGGAGCCGTGGAGGAGAGGGCAGCGTGCTTCAGCTTCATCCGTGTGTGCAAGTCTGGGTGTCTGCATGGACGAACAGGTGGGGGGGTTTCTGCACATCCGTGTTAAGCATCTCACTAGAGCTGATTTCGACTGGAGCAAAAATCCCTCTGAAGTGCCAGCTTTGCAGGGAGAACGTTTGCCAGCAATGTATTCCGAAACCTGAAGTCTCTGAGAGTTTCTGCAGTGCCTGGAGGGATGCTTGAGCAGCTCGTAAATGAGACCAAGGCTTACTAATGCAGCTGGGTAACTCACCTTAAATTGCACTTAATTTAAAAAGACAGGTGGTCTTTTAGAGAGTACTGTGCAGGCCTGCAGCCTGCTGGGGATGTTCATCTCTGTTGGGGCTGTGGTTGCCCCTCCACCAGGGATCTATGCGGCTTCGTAGTCCAGGAAAAGTTAGACTTTTGAAGGGCTGACACAACTCTTCCAAGCGATAGGACAAGAGGAAATGGCCTCAAGTTGTGCCAGGGGAGGTTTAGGTGGGATATTAGGAAAAACTTCTTTACGGAAAGGGTTATCAGGCATTGGAACAGGCTGCCCAGGGAGGTGGTGGCATAAATACCTGGAGGTATTTAAAAGCCGGGCAGATGTGGTGCTGAGGGACATGGGTTAGGGGTGGTTTTGGCAGAGGTTTATGGTTGGACTCGATGATGTTGAAGGTCTCTTCCAACCCAAGTGATTCTATGATTCTATGATTCATGTTCCCATGAAACCACCACTAACTAGCACCTTCTTTTGATGGGCTTCTTAGCAGGGCGTAGAGGTGGAGATGGAGTGCACCTCCCTCTCCTCTGCCTGACTGGTCCCGAGGCTGCGTTATGCTCAGTTGTGATGAACAGTTGTGCTGCTCATGCTTCCATCTGCAGTCAAGGCAGGGTGGGGCATGTTGGCTCTACAGGAGATGGGGGCTGAGGGATATGGAGCTTGTCTGTGAGTCCAACAGCTCGTGCTACAAACTGGAAGTCTCCAACCCTGCTTTGAGGCGGAGGTTGCACTGCATGACCTTCTGAAGTCCCTTCCAGCCTGAATTATCCTACAGTTATGAGTAACTTCCCTCCCACCCCTCCAAAATCAAGAAATATTTGATGAAAGAAGTGTTGGAGTGTCTTGTAGAGAGGCTTTTCTCTCTCAGGAGCAGCTGATTGCAGTGGGAAGGTCTGATTGCTGTAGATGTCCTTGTTGGGCACTGCTCAGCTCCTGGTCTGAGGCAGCTGGAAAGCAAGGACAGGTCACAGACATCTCTCTGATGTCTATGGTGGGTGCTAGTGGGAAGACTTTGAGCACACCAACAGAGAGAGCACAGTCAACTGGGGCCATGGCAAGGCCAACAACGTGGCAGAAATTGCCAGAAGAAGATTTCCTTGGGGAAGCAGCAGGCAGGCACAACCTGGAGCACCTGGGGAGTGCCAAGGGAAAGGATGTTGAGGGGAAACTGGGGACAGGGGACATGACAAAGCTTCACACACTGCTCACAAAGCCTGTGGAATCTTCACAGGTCTCAGGTTAACTCAGAAGCATTTGACTGCTGATGACCTGAGGTCTCATAAGTCAAGGTTCCCCATGGTCTACAGAAGCTTTTGAAACCGGGGCTTGAATTCCTAAATAATGTGTACTTTGTGAAAATAGGACATGCTTTTGCTGGTTTTCTGAAGTCAGAGATATGCAATTGTCTTGAACATACCAAGATTGCAGAACATGTGCGGAGGGAGGCAGGAGAGACCCAAGGCTGTGGCTGTAGAGGCCTCCGTTGGATCAGCCAGCCATGTAAATTTATCTGGATCAGGCATAGGCATGGTGGCACCTTGGCCCCAGCACGTCTGCAAGACTTTGTGCTGACAGGAGCTGCCACACTGCTTGTATCATGTACAGGGGGTTAGGTGGCACCTCACACTGCACCCACAAACATGCCATTAACCCCAGGTTTTAGAGGAAAGTGGATCCAAAAGAATGAATTTGTGCTGGGTTGGAATCTTGTGTTGTGTGACCATGGCATGTTTTTATTGAGTCCATCAATAGATGGCCTCACATTTTAGAGCTGTGGCCTTAGCTCTAAAAGCTGAACTCATTTAGCTTGATGAAATGGCAGTAGGCAGAGGCGATTGCTCGTCTCCAGAAAAAGTGTACAAAGCAAACAAGTATTTCCTTTAGAGGTGGTATAACTTGGCCATATAACTCAGTTATGGGCTGAAAACATAGGTTTATGGTTGGACTCGATGATCTTGAAGGTCTCTTCCAACCCAAGTGATTCTAGGATTCTATGATTCTATGAGCACTTGAAAAATGTCTTTCTCTTAATTAAAAGCATTGACGGCCAAGGTGGCAGGTTTCAGTGTATGCTTTGTGGGGGTTTCAGAGCCCCCTGTGGGTGTGCAGAGCTGTATGAGCTCTTTGGAAATCCAGCCTTCCAGCAAACTGGGCTGCTTTCTCCACTTTTGGGGAGTGAAAAGTTGCTAGCCCCAGGTGAAACAACTCCGTTTCCTAACTTTAGTTAATATTTTCTGCTTAATGAGTGTCTTTGGAATGTAAGGTGCTTTTTGATATGCTTTTTGTTTACTCTGAATGTTCAGGTAGTTTTATTTAATGACTGAAAACCATTTAAAATGCTTTTCCTAGCTCATTTTGCATGAAACTCTGTGCTCCTTCAAAAATCAAAAGCATTTTCTAGACACGTGGGATGCCCGTGGGAACATAAAATAACAATCTGACAAAATAAACACTAAGTTAAATAACTTCTTAAATAAAAGAAGTATGGTGTGGTGTAGTGATTAGCAGAAAGGGGTGTCATTCAGCACCCGGGCTATATTTGGCTGCAGATCAACATATGTTGATATTTTTCAACTGATGAGAATGAACTGGATTTTAGGAAAACAATTTTGAAAAGGCAGAAGAAGAGCCGCTCAGATGGCGCATCATGCCTTAGCCGGATGTCAAGCTGTGGTGCTCAGGAGCTGTTTTGACCTTGCTTTGGGCAGGACACCTCTCGAGCAGAGGCTGCCTGCTGAAGCTGAAGGTGCCAGGGGCCTTTCATGGGAGGTTTGCCATCAGAGAAAGGATAAGATGAGCTGAGTCTGAGGCTCTGCCATAAATACCAAGCCGTTGCTCGCTGAGAAGAGCTGCAAAGCAAATGAGAGTGTATCTCCAAGGTGTCTCCTGGAGGTAGGAGTGTGTTGGCTGGGGCTGCTCCAGGTGTACCCACAGCCGGGAGGAGTGTCTGAGCACCTGCCTGCACCAGGCACGGCTGACCCTGCAGAGATGCTGGTTGCTCTGGTCCGTGGGTCTCTGAGCTGTAACTCTCTAAGGATGAGCTGAGGCCACGATGGTGGCCCTGTAAGTCCCAGGGGGAACACTCACCAGTAGTTTCTTCATCGTGTCAGTCTCTCTGTGTCTTCTTTCTGATCCTTTCCGATGATCTTCTTTTTGTATCCCTTTTCCGTCACCTCATCTCCTTTCACCTTCCACCATTTCTTCGTATTTCCCATTGGGCAACGCTTCCCAGGCTGGGCTGCACCAGCAGCCCACAGAGTGACGTTGGGTGACATGGCCTTCTCCCCCTGCAGCAGTGCCACTGGCTGGTCCCACCTTGCAGGTGCTTGTTGCATGTGAGTGATGCTGAGTGCCCAGGATGGTGTACGGGATGTGGCTCATCAGGCACGTGCTGTTGGGAGAGAGACTTTTGACCAGGGCNAAGACCCAAATTCCCAGGACACAGGGCTGGGTCTAAGGAGCTGCATAAAGCCAACATCCCCTTGGGCTGATCGCACTCCCCACCTTCCCCAGCTCCAGGAAGGATCCACAGCCCATTTCCAGCCACCATTACATGTTTTAGGGTGACAGAGCATCACTCCCACCAAGGGCGACCCACAACACCCGTTTGCCAGCCCTTCCCACCTGTGTCACCGGAGGGACGGAAGCACACTGCAGGGACCAGCTGCTGCTGGCAGCCATGCAGGGCGAGGAGCTGGGCACCGGCCCCGGCAGAGCTGCTGCTCCAGCCCCCCTCGGCAGGCACAGCTGAGTCCCGTGTCCCACTGCTGGTGGTTCTTCATGTTGTGCAAGTGCCAGCTTGTGTCAGAGCGAAGCAGCCAGCTGCAGGGTGGGTTTTTTCTGTGCCTTTATAAACACAACAAAGACCCAAATTCCCAGGACACAGGGCTGGGTCTAAGGAGCTGCATAATGCCAGCATCCCCTTGGGCTGATCACACTCCCCACCGTCCCCAGCTCCAGGAAGGATCCTTCTACTGCTCCCAAGAACAAGACGAAGGATATGCATCCTTTTTTTAATTGCAAGCAAAACTACCTCCAAACAAAGACTTCCACAACCTTTCCACAACAGTCCAAAGGCTCTTACGTTTTGGCAGCCTGATCTAGTGGGAGATGTCCCTGCCCATGGCAGGGGGTGTTTGGAGTGGATGATCTTTGAAGCTTTCCTCCAACCCAACCCATTCTGGGCGTCCATCATCCTACAAAACTCGATTTCTAGCGTACTGGGGAAGGGCCTCATTGGAGAGACACAAGCGTTCGGATGGAGGACGCGCGCAGTGCTCTGCCCTGACCTTCCTGGGACATCCTCGGGGCTGTCTGCTGTGCTCAGCCTGGCAGCTGGAGCCGGCAGCACGTCAGGCCCCAGGGTGGGCGCTCACGAAGGGGTGAACTTTGCCCCCTCAGGGGCAGCACTGGGGGGGGTTTAGCCTGTTCAGCTGGACCCTAGCCAGGTGTAATTCCAAGGTTTTATGGCGCGTTTCCTGGAAAACGGAAAGCAGCCTAATAAGATGAGAGCGCTGTGTGCGCGGGAGGTGACAGCTCTGCCACACCACCTGTCCCAGGCTGGCAGCTCTGTGGGCAGTTTGGGGCAGGTTTGGTCCATCCTGCGCCCGTGCTGGGTCTGGCACATCTGGGCAGCATGGCAGCAGCAGGCAGGGCTCAGCCCAGGGCACCGTTGTGGCCTTGGCTCCGGGCTGTGTGGGCACAGGCTGCGGCGCGAGGAGGGTGCTGTGCTGCCAGCCGTGACCCACAGGTCTGCCACCACCCTGTGGTGTCCTCTGGGGGCTGAAGGGGGTGCTTAGGTTGGGCTTGGGTGAGGGATGTGCCTGGTCCACTCCCCCTGGGGCCGTGTCACCTGGTGCCACCTGCCCCCCTTGTGCTTTGCCACACTCCTTAAAGCAGCTTTTGCGTTAGAAATGGTCTTTAAACCGCTAGAGGTGCAGCGGGTGCTGAGGGCTGAGCCTTCCTCCAGCTCGTGGGTGGCAGGTCTATCCCTCCCACGGGACCCTCATCCCCGCTTTCTCTTCCTCTCCCCTCCGCAGCACTCCACACTGTCACGCAAGTTCGTGGAGGTGATGTCCGAGTACAACGCCACGCAGACCGACTACCGGGAGCGCTGCAAGGGCAGGATTCAGAGGCAGCTGGAGATCAGTGAGTAAACCTGGAGGGGGGGACACAGCTGGGCTGCGCGCGCCGGGGGGCCACATCCTGCCCTGGCTCTCGCTGGGTCAGAGCTGCTCTTGCAGCTGTGCAGAGCTCCCCCGTAACAACTCGGGGCTACACGGGGGCGGTGGGAGCAACCTGGACACGGCTCCTGCGGGGGAATAGACGTGTGGTGGTACGTTGACATTTCAGTGTCAAACTGCATCCAGCAAAGCACAAAAACTCCCCTCAGATTTTCTTAAATGCTGCGTAGACAGTGCAGAGAGCACAAGGAGAGAAATTTCTTCCTTGTTTGCAGCTAATTTTGAATTCAAAGAAGCTAGTGGGAATTTCTGGCTCCTGTGTGTTGCCTTGACCTTCCCCTGGATGCTTTTCCTTGCAGGTGAACTGAACTAAATATAAAACCAGACAAGTGAACTCTTGAGACGGGGGCACTCCCAGCTCCCAGATGTCTCCCTTGCTGCAGGAGGAGCGTGAGCCTCGGTGCCTGCCCCAGGCAGCTCCCTGGACCCAGGACCATGGTGGCCCTTAGCAGCAGTAGTGGTGTCTTCTGGCCAAAGGTGGGCCCCAGGTGACACCTCTGAGGCTCTCTCCACTGTGGCATTAAGATCTCCCTGAGTCGTTCAGAGCCTGTCGCTCAGGAGAAGTCTGCTCTTACCTGTCCACAAAACCTGCTCTCCTGGTGGTTCTTCTAGGCAGTCAGTGACACCTGTCTGGTTTTAGAGAAACGTGGTCATCTCGCAGCAAAATAAAAGCATACCGCCACCATAATTGGGGGAATAAGCAAGCAAGGGATAAGTCAGGGCATGCAGAGTTTAGAAGAGATTTTTTTTTTTGCAAGTAATCTCATTGTCAGAGAGGCATCATGTTTTTTGTGCTTGAAATGAAAGTGTCTGAAGCCTAGTCCAGGTGGATTTTTTCTCAAACAAAATGTGTGGTTTTCTTCCCTTTTACAACTCAATGTGAATAACAAGGTAGGAGAATTTTGAGTCAGAACAGTGTCCATGAAGGTCACCTGTGGGAATGTCCTTCATGAGCCGCAGATGCCTGAGCATCGGGGTGCTAGTGGGGTATGGCAGTTTCTGTGGAGGGCTAGAAGGAGACTTGGCTGTACAAGCCTTTCCACTGTTAAGAATAATCTTTATGATGTATAATAATAATAGAAATGTTTCATACTGGCTGAATGACACGAAGCTCAACAAGAGCTTGACGTTTAATGTAAAGCAGGATGATGAGTGTGTCACTGCTGCAGCTGACTGAGTCATTCATCAGCTAACGTCATGCTGTAAGTGATACCCATCCACAGGGCTGGCTTGTAATGTAAATAGGAATTTAAGGTATCCCTGTGCCTCCCTTCTAAGAGAGAAGATGTGAAAGGATGTAGCCGGGTCCTTAATTGTCTGCAGGCCTGAAAGAAACCTTCCTCTTGTTTTTTTACTCCCAGATTTTGGATGGACTCTGCTGCTCTGCTTAAATTATGGAGATATATTAAATTATACTTGCCTTTGCTCTGTCCATTCTGATGGCCTGTCAGTACCTGACAGAGCATCAATGGGGCGTAAGGCCAAGGCTGCTCAACACTCACCGTGGTGTCATGGCTGGGTGCAGAGGAGGTGTCCTCGTTAGTGACAGCAAGGGACCTGCTTTCCCTCCAGAGTGGAACGCAGGATGCAGGATGGGGTCTGTGCTGGGAATCATAGAATCATAGAATGGTTAGAGTATGAAGGGACCTTAAAGATCATCAAGTTCCAACCCCCCTGCCATGGGCAGGGACACCTCTCACTAGAGCAGGTTGCTCAAAGCCCCATCCAGCCTGGCCTTAAACACTTCCAGGGATGGGGCCTCCACAACTTCCCTGGGCAACCTGTTCCAGTGCCTCACCACCCTCACAGTAAAGAACTTCTTCCTAATATCTAATCTAAATCTCCCCTCTTCCAATTTAAAACCATTACCCCTTGTCCTATCACTAGACTTCCTGACAAAGAGTCCCTCTCCAGCTCTCCTGTAGGCTCCCTTCAGATACTGAAAGGCTGCTCTCAGGTCTCCCCGGAGCCTTCTCTTCTCCAGGCTGAACAGCCCCAGCTCTCTCAGCCTGTCCTCATAGGAGAGGTGCTCCATCCCTCTAATCATCTTAGTGGCCCTTCGCTGGACCTGTTCCAACAGTTCCATGTCCTTTCTATGTTGAGGACTCCAGAGCTGGACACAGTACTCCAGGTGGGGTCTCACAAGCGCAGAGTAGAGGGGGAGAATCACCTCCCGTGCCCTGCTGGCCACGCTTCTTTTGATGCAACCCAGGATACGGTTGGCTTTCTGGGCTGCCAGCGCGCACTGCCGGCTCATGTTGAGCTTCTCATCCATGAGCACTCCCAAGTCCTTCTCCTCAGGGCTGCTCTCCAGCCATTCTCTGCCCAGCCTGTATTTATGCCTGGGATTGCCACGTCCCAGGTGTAGGACTCTGCACTTGGCTTGGTTGAACTTCATGCCATTTGCATTAGCCCACCTCTCAAGCCTGTCCAGGTCCCTCTGGATGGCATCCCTTCCCTCCAGTGTGTCAACCGCGCCACCGAGCTTGGTGTCATCGGCAAACTTGCTGAGGGTGCACTCGATCCCACTGTCCATGTCTCCAACAAAGATGTTAAATAGCACTGGTCCCAGTACTGACCCTTGCGGGACACCACTCGTCACTGGCCACCACGTGGACATTGACCCATTAACCACAACCCTTTGAGTGCGGCCATCCAGCCAGTTCCTTATCCACCGAGTGGTCCATTCATCGAACCCGTGACTCTCCAATTTGGAGACTAGGATGTCATGCGGGACAGTGTCAAAGATACACAGTCCTGTGCGCTGTATTTTGCAAAAGCTGGGTTCCTCTGTCAGGACAGTGGAAGATCTCTTCTGGCAAAAAGACTTGTCAAAACCAACAGTCTTACTGAGGTTTTGTCAGGAGTGCTTCCTGGGCAGAGCACCCTGCCTGTCCTGGGGTGTCTCCGACAGCACGCTGAGCCCCTGCTGCTCTGGGGGCTCTTGACCAGGCTGTGCGGAACGGAGCTCAGCTGGGATGTGGTGACTGCACCAATCTTTACGAAATCCTCAGCTCTCGTTTTCAGCTGATGGATCCAAAGACAGAAAGTGCCAGGAGCTCTGACAGCAAAGCCAGTAAATCACTTGGGTTTTGAAAGTGAGAGAAAGCAGGGGCTTCTCAGCTCTGCGGGGGAGGCTCCTCAGTACCCCACGAGCTTCTCCATCTTAACTGCATATGCGTATTGCTCTGGAAGTAGGACAGTTGCAGAAGAAATGATGTAGAGTTATGGCCTGGGCCACAGCCACCCCATGGGGCTCCCCACAGTCCTCTCAGGACTACCCCTTCTCCTTGTGTAGGTACCACCGTGTCTGTGTGTGCCAGGGTTGTGCCTCGGTGACCCTTGCCATCACGCCTGCCCGTCCAGCACATGCTGAGCCCAGGGGCCTGTCTGACACGATGAAGTGGGTTTCATCTCCTCTCCTACTGCTTCTGCTCAGCCTTAATTGTTGCCCTCACCCCCCACCTTTACTCACTTGCTTTGCTCCCAAACACACCAAGACTGTAGATGCCGTGGAGGTATCACAGGATGTGCCATGTCATGAGGTCGGTGATGGCAGGACACATGCTCGGTGGCTGTCCTCTGCCTGGACTGTGCCTTCCCACTGCGTCTGCTGCTGGGAGCCGTGCTCCCCAGGCACGAGCCTCTGCACTGCCTGCCATGGCAGGTGTCGCTTCTTCATTTTTTTTCCCCTCTCTGTTTTGTCCGTTGTGAGAAATGACATCTTAAATCTAATCAGGTTTTGCTCCCAGAGAAATTGGATTTGAGACTCGGAGGAGCTTTCTGTGGTGGGTGTGCAGCTTTGAAGCCATGGAGGTGCTGCGCAGACGTTGCTTGTTTTCCTGAACAGTTTTGTAATGTGTGAGACCGAGGAGCCAAAAATAAAGCATCTGCCATCTCCAAAGGCACTGCAGGAATCAATCAGCTCCCATCTCACTGTGCGAGAGCAGGGTAGTTGACGAGCAAGCTTTGGGTGCATCCCAAGTGCCCTTGAGCCAGGAGAGTCTGGGGGCTGCTCTGACCCTGGCGGCTCCTCCTGGCAGACCCGGGTGTCCCAGACAGGATTTAGGATTCCTGTGACACTTTCATCTCAGGAATCACCACGGGCTTTACCTGAGCTCAAAGTGTGAAAACGCCTGCACAGTGCTGGAATTTGGCCCCTGCAGCACCCCCCCCCAGGGATGAGCAGAAGGAGTCCTGAGGGATGGGGAGGCAGTGGCAGTGTGTGAGGTGCTGGGCCGGCTTTTACAGCTGAACTCTGCTCACCCTGACACCACCGCAAGTGGTGGTAGACTGCGGGACGGCCAGGTGGATCAGGTCACTCCTACGCGTTACCTCTACACTCATGGGTGAACGGGGCAGCGGTATCCATCTCTCCATGACTTATATGGATTTGTATCTAATGGAAGCTTGAAAGGCAGATCCAGACAGAGGATCCCAGCCTTGGGAAGGTGCCTTGTCCTTGGTGTTTCCAACCTGAGCCCTAGTTGATGCTCTGTGGATGCTCGTGCAGCCCCACGGCACAGAGGAGGGACGCTGCAAGCTGCAGGAGCCCAGCTGAGCCGTTACGGTTAATTCCACCATAGCACATTTGACTTCTGCAGCCCCAGGGTGCCTGAAGTCTTCCCTATTTATAGAGCGTCTGGCACGCAGAATTAGACAAACTGACATTTCGGCGTTAGCTGGGTGATGGGTGTAAGCTGTGGCATCAGAGGCTTCCCTGGGAGCTTCCCCAAGGCCCTGCACAGCCTGATGGAGCTGCTCCTGCCCCATTCCCTGGGAGGCGGTTGATGGGGACAGTCACTCCATCCAGCTGGGCATTGCAGAACCATGTGGTGGCCTTGAGGTGGAAAGTTTCTGGTGGCTTCATGTCTGCCTGTCCCAGAGCTTTTGATGGCCCTGCTGCACCATGATCTCTGCATCATCTCTCACCCTTCTCTCCTTGCCAGCTCAGTTTGCTTCTCCCTCCGTGCTGCAGCTCCCAGCAATGCTCTGCGCTTTGCTCATTGACAGAGCTGCTTCTCCCCGGGAAACTTTAATTTCTAGAGATGCCAAGTGAGAGGCAGATGTACTCTGGAGCTCTCTGGGGAGGCAGAGGTCCAGTTTTCATGATTTTCCAGTGTTTTGCCAAGTTTCAGGCCAGGGGGTTTCCCCCAGGCTCTTCCCCCTTTGTGGGCACCTTGACTCAGTCCTTTCATTGCCATTTGTGGCTGTGCGGTGGCTCTGTGATGGCGTGGGCAGCAATAACCAAGTACCTAGCACACTTTCATCTGATGTTATTGCTGTTGAGGAACTAATGACAGCCTTTCCAAACCAGGAAACCCAACGAGAAGTCAGTGGACTCCCTGGGAAGTCCTTGAGGGTCCTGCAGGTTGGTTATACAGCTTTGGCAAATGTTGTGCTGGACAATATTCTATATTCTCTCTACAACTCCCTGAAAGGAGGTTACAGCCAGGTGGGGTCAATCTCTTCTCCCAAGGAACAAGCGACAGGACAAGAGGAAATGGCCTCAAGTTGTGCCAGGGGAGGTTTAGGTTGGAGATTAGGAAAAACTTCTTTATGGAAAGGGTTGTCAAGCATTGGAACAGGCTGCCCAGGGAGGTGGTGGAATTGCCGTCGCTGGAGGTATTTAAAAGCCGGGCAGACGTGGTGCTGAGGGACATGGTTAAGGGGTGGTTTTGGCATAGGTTTATGGTTGGACTCGATGATGTTGAAGGTCTCTTCCAACCCAAGTGATTCTAGGATTCTGTATGGGCAAGATGCAGCTTCCCAGCCTTGTGCTTTGGCTCAGCATTGAAGCAAGCTCTTCCTGACTGGCTATGGACTTTGGCCAAGGTTGCACTGGTTGGCCAGTTGTTAATCCATGTGATATCTGCAGCTTTTATGGGCCCCACGCTCTGCAGTAAGGGAACAGGGTAGCGACAACGTGGTGAGAGACGGGATGCGAACATGTATCCTGCCTCCCACCCCACCTCTGCCTGCAAGAGATGTGACGTCTGGAGCTGATCCCGCTGCTTCCCTCAGGGCTGTCTCTAAGGGCGTGAATAGGGCAGAGTAAGTAGCCCGTGATGCACTGTGCCTGGCGTGCTCCTCCTTGCCACTGTGCTTGGCGTCGAGCACAGTCCACAGGAGGGTTTGTAAATTTGAGCTATTCAAGCCCTTGTTCTCCTTTCCTGGAACCAGGCAGTTTCAGCTGAGAGTGAGGAGACAACAGGCAATAAGGGGATGTTGTGGGTCGCCCTTGGTGGGAGTGATGCTCTGTCACCCTAAAACATGTAATGGTGGCTGGAAATGGGCTGTGGATCCTTCCTGGAGCTGGGGAAGGCAGGGAGTGTGATCAGCCCAAGGGGTTGTTGGCATTTATTTCTCTAAATTGTTGCAGGTAAGAAACGGATGAAGCAGAGGAGCTTTGCATTCCTGGGGATTCATGTGGATTCTGAGGGACATGGGTTAGGGGTGGTTTTGGCATAGGTTTATGGTTGGACTCGATGATCTTGAAGGTCTCTTCCAATCCAAGTGATTCTATGATTCTATGATTATGCAGCTCCTTACACCCATGAGGGCGCAGACAGCAGAGCTCAGCCCTCACCTGCAGCTATGAGCCCACATGGGGTACAGATGGGGGTCAGGTTGTTCTCTTGCTGCAAAGCAGCAGCTTCTCAGGGCTCTGGGGGCGCTAACTTAGTTGTCTAGACCAGCCTCACAGGGGACTTCTACCTCCGCCAAGGGGTAGAGCCCACCTCCAGGAGCCGTGTAAGATCAGGCTTGGGCCGATCAGCCTGTGTCTGAGCCGTGCTGCAGCCCTGAGTGGTTCCCAAGCCACCCTCCTTGTTCCCAGGGTGGGCTCAGGTCAACGTTCAAGATAGCTTGTCTCCAGCCCTGTGTCCTGGGAATTTGGGTCTTTGTTGTACTTGTGTGATAGGATCGCACAAAGAGTGGTTTGAGTTGGAAGGGACCTTCACAGACCATCCAGTCCAACCCCACTGCCACAGGCAGGGACATCTCCCACTAGATGAGGTTCCTCACAGCCCCGTCCAGCCTGACCACAAACACCTCCAGGGATGGGGCAGCCACAGCTGCTCGGGGCAGCCTGGGCCAGGGGCTCCCCACCCTCATGGTACAACATTTCTTCCCCGTGTCCAACCCAACCCCACCCTCGCTCAGTTTCGAACCGCTGCCCCGTGTCCTGTCACTGCAGGCCCTGGTCAAAAGTCTCTCTCCCTCTTTCCTCGAAGCCCCCTTGAAGCCTGAGCGGCCGCAGTCAGCTCTGCCTGGAGCCGCCTCTTCTCCAGGCTGCACCAGCCCAACTCTCCCAGCCTTTCTCCCCAGCAGAGCTGTTCCAGCCCTGGGACCATTTTGGTGGCCTCCTGTGGAGCGGGAGGCAGCGCTGCAGGGGGTTCTGAGGAGCGCGGAGCGGAGCAGAGGGGGAGCATCCCCTGCCTCGACCTGCTGGCCACGCTGCTGGGGATGCAGCGCAGCAGACGCTTGGCTTTCTGGGCTGCCAGCGCGCGGTGCCAGCTGATGTCCCATTTGTCACCCACCAGCCTGCCCTGGTCCTTCTCCACAGGGTGCTCTCCATCCATCCATCCATCCATCCATCCATCCATCCATCCATCCATCCATCCATCCATCCATCCATCCCTCCCTCCCTCCCTCCCTCCCTCTCCCGGTCTGTGCTGATACTGGGGATTGCCCCAGTTTAGGTGCAGGACTTTGTGAACAAAGAGACATGTAATGACATGTAGAGGTTTCCTTTTTGGAGGAGCTTCCGAGGCAGACTGGCAGCATGCACCATGTCCCTGGGGTGGTGGCCAGACGGGGCAGTCCATCAGGGCCCCCCGCTGTGCTCCCTGGGACACTGTCATTTGTGCTGAAGGTCTGGACGAGGTTCAAGGTTATGGGCACCTCCCTGGTCTGAGCCCCAGGTGCGCCACTGCTAGAAGCAGGGAGCACTATCCTGCGGTCTGTCCCTTCACGCTGCCACATCTCCTCCACTCCCCCATTCAAATCATCGTGGAGGATGTTACTGTCCCTTTCAATACCACTGACGCAGGCAGCGTGTTGCAGGGGAGCACCAGACCCAAGCCCAGCCCTTCCCTGTGTGCCCTTCTGCTCATTTTGGGTTCATCAGGCTTGGTAGAGTTGCTTCGTCAGCTGGACCTGCCCATCTGCCCCCCATTCATGCCCGATAACACTGGTGGGATGTCTCCTCCCCTCTCCGCAGGTGTGACCTGCTTCCCCTCCCTGCTCCAACCCAGCAGCCCCAGAAAAAGCCCGCCCAGTGCCGCCGTCTCCATTTAGCACCGTAATTTCATGGTCCTACCCTGGCTCTTAGGATGAAGAGCATGCTGCAATTAACGGTGGACGATCAGTGTAACCCACAGTGATTCATATCTCTCTCCTCTGTAGCAGTGTGGAGTATGTCCATGGGGAAGGGAAGGCAACCATGCACCAGGGGTGAATTGCTCCCAAAGGAGCTGTGGGGCTGAAGGTACCACCCTGGGGCCGAGGAGGAGGGAGCTCTGTGTTGCACAGGGAAGGAAGGATGGAGCCTGGCTTTTGTTACGCAGCTGCAGGGCTAACGCGCAGACGGACCAGCAACGGCAGCAGTGCCTGCCAGGCCAGCAAGCTCTGCTGAGCCCAGTTGCTCACGGCCTTGAACTGGCCCAGGATGGAGTTTGCCAAGAGCATCCCTGCTCTCCATCCCTTCTTCACAGCTCACCAGCTGGGTGCTGATGGTTGCCAGTCCTTTGGCACCACTCCCTGCCCCACAGGAATGGGCAGCTTAACCAGGAGGGACAGACGGGCTTTCCTGGGTGAGCTGGGCCAAGATGGCAGCTTGACCCCCTTAAAAAAAGGGGTCACAGGGCTGGCACAAAGCCTAGCTGTGGGATGGCAGCTCCTCAAACCGCCCAGTGTGCTCTTGGGACTGGAAGCTTTGCTCTGCTCCACTCTCAGGAGATGCCACGAAGCCAGCAGAGCCCTGTGGTGGGGCTGTGGAACCCATGACTGGGACAGGGGGCTCATAGCTGACGCATGTTGTGTCATTTGCAGCTGGCAGGACCACCACCAGCGAGGAGCTGGAGGACATGCTGGAGAGCGGCAACCCAGCCATCTTCTCCTCCGGGGTAAGCACCAGCACAGGCTAAAGCCAAGCCAGTCCCCTCATCCCAGGGGGCTTGGCTGGTGGGCGTGCTGCCACAGCAGCCCCAGTACAAGAGTGATGAGCACACAGTCCTTGCAGGTGGTGGGACCTGGTACGTGGGTCTGGCCTGTCTGAGCAGGGGGCTACGTCCTGGCTGGAGGGTGGGATGGGGGGTTGGTGCAAACTGCCTGGCTGGAGTAGCTCCAGGGGTCCTGCTCTTCCCTCTCCTGGTGCCCCCAATCCTGGCATCTGAGGGGCTGATGATCACTGGCCCTGTCTTGCAGATCATTATGGATTCAAACATCACCAAGCAGGCACTGAATGAGATTGAGACACGGCACAGCGAGATCATCAAGCTGGAGAACAGCATCCGAGAGCTGCACGACATGTTCATGGACATGGCCATGCTGGTGGAGAGCCAGGTAGGGCGGCGCTGTGGCCCAGTGGCCAGCTCGTGTGGGGTGGGAGGTTGGAGTGCAATGGGGCTATCAGTGGTCCCCTGCCTGGGGAAAAACTGCACCTGGGACCGATGCAGCTCCCACTGGGGCTGAACTGGGCTCCCCGAGGCTGGAGCCACCTGTCCTGCACCCCAGAGCTGGGGGCTGCTGCATGCCCGGGGTGGGAGGTTTGGTGATGGGCTCTGGAGGGCAGCGGGTGGCTGCTGCGCAGGTGAAGATTTTTCCACCTCCCCCGGAGCACTGGGCACCACTGGGTGAGCTCAGGGGGTGAGCTCAGGGTGCTGCCAGCCTTGGTGGTCCTGCCAGGCCACCCCTGGCTGTGCTGCCAGTCCACGGCACCTGGCCCTTCAGCCGGGCACACACTCCGGCATCTCTGCTCACTCCCCTTCTTGCCCGCCATGCTGCCACGGCCCGAGGAGACATCAGTGGCAGGTAAAAGCCCCGCCGAGCCCCCGCTGGTGCTGCATGCTCTGCTCTGCATGGCTGCACCCTGCATGTCTGCGGCTCTTGCATGGCACTTGGGCCTGCCTGTGACAGGCGGGCAAGGGTGGCTGTGGCACAGCAGCATCGGTGCCATGTCCTGTTTGCCTTTGGGGACAGACGTGGGGGCTTCACTGCTCCCTGCCCTGCTCTCAGGGCTAGAACATTGCTCTGTAGGGCAGAAGGCTCCAAGACGTTGGCAGCAGGAGCAGAGGGCTGCTGGGCTGGCAGCGATGCTGGCAGCTGCCTGCTCTGCCCCAAGCATGGCACAGGTGGGATGGAGCATCAGGCAGGGAGCAGAGGAAGCCTGCGGTGCTTGACGGGGGGGAACACCAGAGCACCCCTGGGCTTGCAAGGCTCGTCCTCCCCATGCCCTCCAGCATTAAGCTGAGAAACGAGGCATGCAGAACCGCTGGCCTTGTCGCCCCCTGCCTTGGCTCTGCAGCCCTGACTCCCTCCGTGCCATGCAGGAGGGCACGGGGCTTCAAGCCGCCCACCCCGTTGGTCACATGAATGACAGACTCTGTCTCCAGCTGCTGCAGGACCTGGCTGTTTCCCTGTGCGGCCGAAGGAGGTGGACAGGCAGGGGGAGCTTGCCCCAGTCCATGTCCCTGTGTCTACAGGAGTCCACGTCCGCCACTCACCGCTGCGGCCAGGGGGGCAGAGAGGGGCAGGAGGCCCTGCAGGGCTCTGCAGTCTGGCCTCACCAGCATCACTCTGGGGCCCTCCGCTCTCGGCGGGCCGCTTGTGTGGATCAGAGTGGTTGTCCCTGCATGTGTGTGGTTTTGTGAGCATCCCATGTGGCGCTGCTGGTGCGGTCCTTGCTCCCCCGCCACGTCTCTGGTTTCAGCAGCATGCAGCATGGTGTCAGTGTAGCTCCTGTTATGGCTTTGATGTCACCTGACATACCAGACAGGGTGGCCACCAGGCCAGGACCTGGCTAGGGAACCCCCATGGCCTCACCCTTGCTTGCCTCCCTGCTGGATGTGTGCAGGGGGATGTGCGCAGACGTCCCAGCCCTCTGGGACAGCCCGTGGTCCGGAGCACGCACCCCGGGGCACCCCCAGCCTGCAGGCAACTGAGGGTCCCTCTCTCTCCCGTTGCGCAGGACTGCCGGGCAAGATGACATCCACACGGTGCCAGGGAGCAGCAGAGCAGGAAGGAGCTGACGTCTGCGCGCGTGTGGGCGCGTGGGCTCTGTCCCCACTCTGCAGGGTGAGATGATTGACCGCATCGAGTACAACGTGGAGCACTCGGTAGACTATGTGGAACGGGCTGTGTCTGACACCAAAAAAGCAGTGAAGTACCAGAGCAAAGCCAGACGGGTGAGTCATGGCACTGGCTGGGGCCCGTCTTTCCCTGCCTACACTGCTGACACCTCTGTCCTGGGGCCACCGCTGCCTGCGCAGAGGGGTGGGCAGCGTGGCACAACCTCGCGGGTGCCCAGGCACTGTTTTACCCCGCACCGCTGGGTGCAGCACAGGTTCTGCTGGTGGCACCGGCCGAGGCAGAGCTCCCCGGCACAGGCTGCACGAGCGCTGGTGACAAACCGTGGGGCAGGGGTGCTGCCTGGGGGCGGGAAGAGGGACAGGGTGGATCCTGTGGGCCCAGCCTGCTGTGAGAGCAATGTCTCTTGCAAAAAAAAAAAAGAAAAAAAAAAAAGTTGAGAAAAGGCATAGTCTGGCTCTGACACTGAGGGCAGTGCCAGGTGCCTGTCCTGGTCCCCACGTTGGGTCCCGTATCAGCTATGCAGCTTGGGGATCCAGGGGCCACCAGCTCAGCTATGCCAGCCCAGGACTGAAGGGGCAGCTGGGGTGCCCGTCCCTGCCGCAGGGCTGCCAGAGCCCCTCTGGCTCCTAGGATGCTGTTTAGAGCCCACCATGGGCAAAGGAGGACAGGGCAGCTGGCAGCCCCCAGCATTTTGGGCCAGCCTGCCCTGACACTCACAGTCCCCTCTCCCTTTTCTCCCTGCCGGCGCTGGGACGAATGAGCAGAAGAAGATCATGATCATAATCTGCTGCGTGATCCTGGGGATCGTCATTGCCTCCACCTTCGGCGGCATCTTCGGCTAGACTCACCCCACGGGACTGTTTGTGTGCGATGGACGGAGCCGTGCGTGCCATGAGGCCGCAGCCGCGCCAGAGTGAACCACGCAGCCCCGGAGCCTCCCAGCAGCATTTCAGTTTCTAATGCATGGTTGTTTGTGACGCTGTGTGTGCGGTGCGTCTGTGTGGAGGGAGCGCCGGCCCCGGGGCACAGGCAGGGTGTGGTGATGGGCACAAGGGGGACCCTGAGAGGGCAACCCATGCTCTCATCACTGCTCCAGCCTGGGTGGCTGGCTGGGACCGGGCGGAGACAGAGGTGCCCTTGGGCGCTGCTGCTCCTCCCGTGCTGGGCAGTCTGTGTTAGCGACAGTTGAGGATGAGGAGGGACTGACGAAGGGTGTTAGGGGTCCTTGGGAGCACAGTGCCCTGTCAGTCTCCCCCAGCTTCCCTGTCAGCTCCAGCCAGAGCTCTCATGTCTGTCAGCTGCATCTGTGCTTGCAAACACCTTTCCTTGAGCTGCTTCTCTCACGGGGCCGTTGCCCAGGGGTGCGCTCTGCCAGGCCCTGCCTCCCCCTGTCCCCGTCTGTGCTGTGGCCATGCCATCTCCTGATGGCAGGGCTGCCCCCTCCATAGGCAAACCCTCACCCCAGCGTGGGGTGGATGTGCTGCTGGTCGTGATGGGTGCCTGATGGAGCAGTGTGGGATGAGGAACTGCTGCTGGGGGCCATCACAGTTGCTTGGGGACTGGGACAAGGCCACGTGGGGACCTGTGTCACACCCTGGTGCTGGCCTGGCAGGGCAGGAGGGCACAGGTACGTTAAGACCAGCATCCTTCACTGGTCCCTCAACCTGCACCAAAGCCTCATCATTCCGTTCTCAGCCCCGGCACACGGTGGCCCTGGCTCCTGTAGCCCCCAGGCCTGGGCTCTGGCCATCGGGTACTGGGGCTGGTTCTGATGCTCGCAGCCCTGGGCAGTGCTTGCCTGGGAGCACCGCTGCTTCCAGCCTCACTTCTCCACATAGGAACCCATGGCTGGGGGCTGGAGGCAGTTGGGCTTTCTCCTGTCGTGGTCCGAGGAGCAGCCTTTGTTGCATCCACTCCCCCTGCAACCTTCCTCCTCCTCCTCCTCTTCCTCCATTCTGCCAGCGCCTGAGCAGGGCAGTGCCTGACTCCCCTTTCCCACCTCTTCACCACCTCTTGGCATCTGCCTGACCCTGCCACCTCCTGCTGGCACCGTGCCCTTCTGCCTGCTCGTCCCCTGGGCCATCCAGCGAGGGACTTGCACTCGGTAGGGTGCTGTGGGAGCACGTGGGTGCCCTGTGCCCTCCACTGCAACCCACTGCATGGACGCAGCTGCCGTGGGGTGGCCTGACCCTGCTGGCAGCTCAGAGGGGCCCTGTGTTGCCATCGTCCATTTTCCTTGGGCTGGGGGCAGGGCTCTGCCCCCACATTCCCATGGAGGCTCCAGCTGGCCCATGCCAAAGCACCGAGGAGGAGCCCAGAGCAGAGCAGGCACCTGGGGCAAAGCTCACAGCCGCACACTGGGACAGGGGCTGGACACCAGCCCAGATGTGGTAGCAGAAAGAGGCCACTTCACAGCGCCCAGGAGCCCAGCTGCCGGCAGCACATCCCCTCCCCGCTCCGGCCAGGATGAGGGCAAGGCTGGGTGCTGTGGCGCAGGCGCTGGCCCCACGCGGTGCCCATGGGGCAGGGAGAGAGGCAGTGGTCTGTGGCCACCGCACAGCGCCGCCTTCCCCCGGTGCGGCCCTGCCCCGCAGCCACCCAGCCCCAGCCCTGTCCCTGCTGCTGTCGGCCGGGTCCCGTCCACAGGCCCTGGCTGCAGTCAGACGCCGCTGGGAGGTGTGTCCAGCCCGGTCCCCTGCCTGCCCAGCCCAAGTCCCCAGCGAGCGCAGCCTTGGGAACATCCAAGCCTGGAGTCTCTTCGTTCACAGCCCTGCAACAACTGCTGTGAGCTACAGCACCGCAGCCTGCGTGCGCCCAATGGCTCAGCGCATCAGGACCCCTGCAAGCGGGGGCAGGCTGGCTCTGGAGCCCCCCTCCAGGGCAGGAGGCAGCCATAGGCAGGGTCCTTGCTTTGTGGAGATGTTTGGCTACAGGAGAGGGAGCTGGAAGTGATGCACAAATGCCGGCTGCTCCAGCCCCTACGCAGCTCCCTGCCACCACAGCCTGCACTCTGCTCTGCGGAGCCAGCCAGAGTGCTGGGGCCCCTCCTCCGGGAAGCAATAACGCTGCGGGCAGGGCTGCTCCTGGGCAGGCAGGCAAAAACGTTCCTCAGGCTCTCACCCTGCCCACTGCTAGCACAAGGTGACTTTTTTTTTCTTCCAAGCAGCTTTTGTGGCACACGCTCACATGACATCAGGGCTGTGGCTCACCCCTGTCAAAGCACGAGGTCAGGAACAGCGCTGGGGGTTTCCGGCACTTGCTCCTTCGTTGTTGGTACCACCACTGCCAGCAGCCCCCCAGCAGTGGCCAGGCCCACAGCGGGGGATTCCGCCGCTGGGACTTTGCTGGGATCCTGCAGGCAGTGGCAGTGCCAGGCTCCAGCCCGAGGGAGGCAGAGGAGCAGGCTGCCATTGCTGCCCCACAGGCAGGCTGACGCTGTCCTCGCTGTGAGGGGAGGGTGTTTTGGTGCAATAATTACCCCTGCACTACGGGAAGCCCTGTTCAGTTCCTTTTTACCTACCCGTCGTTGCATGTACAGACCAAATCACCAACGGTGTGGTTGTGCTTTGGGGAAACGTTTCACGTTTTCCAGCCCCCAACCTCAGACCGCTTGTCCTTTGAGTTACACCACCTCTGTTCCAAGTGCCACCTGCCCTCCCAGCACCAGGAGCATGTTGATGCAGTATTCCATGAGCAGTGTGGGGCACGCACAGCTTGCACTCGAACTGGGGATTGGTTTTTTTGTAATTAATGTACTTGAAGGCTTTCCGAGCCCCCCGTGGAGTTGTACTGTTGCTGTACTGTGAGCTAAGTGTCCTTGTTTTCTATGTGGATCTTGACCCTGGCTTGCTCTGTCTCACTGGGCTGGATGACACTGTATGTTGCCTCTTTTCTCCTTCACCCTTTCCCTCCCTGCTAGCCTCCCTTGTCCCAAAGCTTTGGGTGCAAAACAGCTTCCCATTTTGTGGAATTTTTATGTAGAATAAACATTTGTAACTGTAAAGCTCTGGCTGGCACCTCTCTGTTTCAGGGGAAGGGAGGACGTGATGGGGAGCAAGGGCTGGGGTGCAGAAAACCCCAGCACCCTGGAGCACTGAAACAGACAGAGCGGGCCTGATCCGAAGCAGGAATTGCCACTTCTGCCAGGAAGAAGATTTGCCCTTATGGGGGACACACCTTTACACTGCTCAACTCCCTGCTGCGGGCAGAGTGGGAGCTGGCAGGGAATGAGGTGCTCTATTCCTCAGTACTCCCCTGCACTGAAAGCAGGACGCAGGAGACCAGCAACACTTCCGACTCATTGACCATTTAGTGAGGAGGTGGGATATAATGTTCTGGCTCACCTGGAGCTCCAAATGGCACACTGCACTCTCAGGAAGATAAGCAACGGCATTGCAGAGACCAAGTGGCCAGAGCACTGTCTACCACTCTGCCTTCACCAGGAAAACCAGGCTAAAAGCTTTGCAGTTGGCTGTTGGGCAGCACCTGAACCAGTTCACACCTTCAAGAGCCACAATGACCTGTCCCAGCAAGTCCCAGGCCTGTGATGCCCATCTGTGCCATCCACAGGAGGCTCACTGGAGGGACCAACACGCCGTCTTCCATGCCAGCAGTGTCCAGAGCAATTCAGAAGCGAGGGCGACGCTTTCGACCTGTGTATTTTGTGTCTGCTCGCACTTCCCTGTGGAGAAAAGCAGAGAGCAACTAAGGACAATCCAGAGGTCATTCTGAGAGGGGAAGGGAAGTGGGTTTGTAGCAGGAGTTTGAACAGGTAACAGCAAGTCAGACCAGCACAGTAAGCCTCAGCTGAGGCACGACCCAGTTGAACTTACTTGCCCTGTCGTCGTCTACGCTCCTTCTTCTCAAGGATCCAGTCCCGGCTTTTCTTCACAGACTTGCCCTTGATGTTTCTGAACCGCGTCCTGCAGAGAAAGCAGACAGCAGCTGGAGAGGAACGCGGGTGCGGGGGCAGTTCTCTGCCCTGCAAGACTGCTGCTCAGAACTGGGCGTGCCTTCTGCCTCATAAAACCAGGAGTCCCTGCCACACCCCTAGGATGAAAGAGGCTCAGCCAGCATTTGGGGAGGTGCCCAAACAGTCCAACTGCGGATACGCTGTGGGAGGAGGCTTCTTCCAGCCCCCGCTCCGAGCTGAGGGATACCTACCTACCACATGCTGCAGCAGGCTAGCTCTCCCTTGTGCCCTATCTGTCACAGCAGCAGCACACCAAGCTCTGGGATCTCGGGGGAATATGGGCTCAAGCAAAACCACCTTCCCCTTGTCTGCTCCACTCTGAACAAAGCAGACAGAGCCTCTGGCTTCCCAACAAGTTCCCAGTTCTGCTCCAAGACCAGGTAAGCCCTGGACTAAGTGAGCAGAGAACAGCAGTGTAAGAGGCAGGAAAACATGGCAGCCACAAGCTCCTGGCAGCCACGACGACTTTCCTCTGTTTTTTGTTCTCTGTCTCTCCCAATGGCTGCAAGAGGGTCTCCTTCCTGCACCACTGCCATGGGAGGAGACCTGGCCAGCAGGTCATAGCTAAGCAGAGCTAAGCAAAGAATTTGACAGCAGAAGAAAGGGAATACCAGGCTTCAGGCACAGCAGCCTGCCTCCCCAACAAACAAAGCCATGCTTGGTATCACCAGCACTGTAAACGTTCCCCCTCCCATCATCACGGACCTACAGTACAGCGCAGAGCTGGAGAACCCAGTGCCAGACAGAAAGCACACCTCAGGCTGAATGCTCAGCTGCAGCTCTAGACTAAGCATCAACAACAGCCCCACGATGCCACAGCAGAGCCCTCCAAACTAACTCATTCCATTCCTTGTGTCCGGGGCCCTTTGATATGATAAAGCAGTGCCCAGCTGTGCTGCCAAGGGTCCTCCCAGTGCCTTCCCTTCGGTCAGTTCTCACACGGCAGCCCTGTGATCCTCAGCAAGCAAAACCCAGCCCTTGTACTCCCCACACCCCTTGCCTGAGGAGAACCTACAGCTTCACCCCCTACGCCGTACCTCTCATTGGTGAACTTTGCCTGGTGTATCTCTTCATCAGCACACTCAGTACCAAGGCCCTGAAAAGCAAAATTCGTAAGTTTAGCTCTGCTCTGGAGCAGACAGAGATAACAGTCATGCCATCTAAATTAAGGGGAACCCAGGGCTCTGCAAGGAGGAGGACTGAAGCAGGGAGAAACTGGTCTTCCAGAAATTGTGACAAAGAAACCAGATCTCAGGGAGAGCAAGCGTTGGTGAGACTGTCAGCAAATGTATAAATGAAGTCACATTTCCGTGCACAGAGCTGCCTGGCCCTCACCCTCACCCACAGGTCTTCCACATCACACAGCTGCCAGGAAGGCAACTCTGCTGCCTGGTGGAGCTCCTCACCTTTGGTAACGTGCCAGATGCCCCAACAAAGAGACAAAGGAAGAACCTGAAAGAACAAGAATAAGAAGCGTGAAGCTGGGATTCAGCATGTGATTCCCAGTCCCCAAGCAAGACTGAAATGGTTTATAACAGAGTCAGTTCTAAGCTGTAATCTCTGTCCAGGACTGTATCATGGGAGAGAGAACAGCTTGGGGGAAAAAAAAGAAAAAATCACTGCTAACCCCAGGCCTCACCCCAAACACCTACACAGAGACACAGGACTCACTTCTTGGCTTTGGCGCTGTTGGGGTAATCTACTACCATTCCCCCAGTAAAGCCAGCTCTCATGGCTTGGGCTGTGATGAGCTCCAGCTGGAAAAAGAAGCATGTGCAGAAGTTATTTAGTGGTCATCCCCCAGCAATGCCCAAGAGACCTCTGGGCTCGACCACAGCTAACTGTGCATGCCAAAGATGGGTCGTTCCTGCTTCGGTTAAACTCTGCATCGAGCTCCCTGTTCTGCAGTACCATCCAGACACCAGTCTGCCGCCTTTATTTGGTTGTCCCTGCTCCTTAAGTCTAGCCTGGGTTAACTGGCACAGCAGACTCTCTAGGAGAGGGATACTGGGCTGGATTTCCCAGCCTTGGGGAGTGACAGTACACTGTTGATGACTACAGGCCAGTCTTCAAACCAAGTCACACAGGGGAAAATCCAGGGCAGCGGATTCAGACCGTGTCCTGCCAATTTCTTTGATTTTAAGGCTCAGCCTGTGACAATCTGTGAAGCAAAAGAAATTGCATAGGGCATTCTCCTTATATTTTTGGGGGGCTCTTGAAGAGCTTTACAGATGGCAGAAAGGACAGAGACACACCCCCAATGTGGAGAAACACAATGCATTCAGAACATCAAACAGCATGTGACTTCTCTGCCCGGCTCTGCCTGTACCTCTTCCCCACTGACTGATGGCCTGTACCTGTTCTGAGTTCTCAGGGTAGAGCTGCAGGACGGCTCGGGATCCTCGGGCCTACAGAAAATAAAGGTGGTCACAAATGTGTCTCAGTGCAGGCAACCCCTCTAGCCATGCTATTCCTAGCCCAGACACTAGTGCCTGCCTCCCAGAAGCCTCCCAGAGAACTCTCCCGGGAGAGCTGCTCAGACTGCAAAGCCAGCTTCTCCACAGCACAGCAAGGCACGGGGTAACAGAACGGATCAGAGAAGCATGAGACACCACGCAGGCAGGCAAGGAGATAGGAAATGGGTGCTCCTGCCAGTCCTCCATTTCAGAGCAGCATTTACTTAAAACACTTGACTTTAAATATCTTGCTAAAATGTACCTGCAAGGATGTAAAAGTAGGCAGAGGCCTGACTAGGAGAGCACGACACTTACCAAGGCAGTATAAAGAGTTGAGAAGAATCGATAAAGGCGTTTTGGAGGGCTGTGTGACTTCTTATCAGCATTACAAAGCCACTGCACTGCAGAAATACTGAGAAAGAAAACAAGCCCCCCAGGACACTGAGCCATCCATTCTTTCGCAGAGCCTGTCACCTCCCTTTGAGCTTACTTCCAGCACGAAGCATCTGCTAGGCTTCAGGGAAACAATTTCATTTTCGCCATGGAGAGAACTGCTTTCTGTTTTGCAGTTACACAACCCCCCCTGGAGCCTCACTATGCCAAAACCCAACAAGGCGCATTAGTTATTCAAGCACAAAAGAATCACCAAGCATCCCCTTTAGGCCAGATGCTCAAATAAGTCAAGTACTTGGCTGCGGCCCTTGCACGGCCATGCAGGATTTGCCAATAAGCAATCCCAAACAGAGCATTCGGATCAGTTATGGACAGACCCTGCTCCTTCCCAGCACCTTTCTGAGGTATTCTGTAAGCAGAAAAGCGCTTCTGTCCCCTTCGTCCCAAAACCATCCATCAAACCTTTGATCCAGGGACTGACCTTGCAGCTAAGCAATGGTATGGACGTACTTTCCGTTTTCCAATTTGGAGCAGGTCTTAACCCTCCAGACAATATCCCCAGTTTTATTTTATTTACTTCAATAACCTTCCCAGCTCGCCAAGTACAACAGAAGACGAGCACCTCTTGGGAAACAGCTGTCAGAAGCTGCTTCTACCATCCTGAATCTCAGCAGCTTGTCCCAGAGAGGTGGAGTCAAGTTGAATGGAGCGAAGAGAGCGACTGATAAGGACAGTCATGCTCATCTGTTACACACCATACACAGACCACGTGTCCTGTACATACATTGAAGTACCAAGAGAGCTTTCTGTATACACAAACTCACCTGATACAGCCGTCAAACATGCCAGGCCTGAAGGGAATGCCATGACCCACATCTGCAAGGAGAAGGTCTCCTTCCACCTCCCTCTCCACAGCCACATCTGCACAGAACAGATGGCAGCTCATGCAACCAGCCCACACCTTTGGGGGCTGCCTCTGAGGTTTGGCAAGGGTAGCAGGGGAGGAGGGTCTGCTCACCGAGCATGGCAGGGCTGATGTCCATGCCAATCCAGTAGTGACCCTTGTCAGAGATGTAATCCCCGCTCAGCCCTGAGCCACAGCTAAAGGGAGGAAAGGGGGAAAGCACAGGGTTCACGGGCCTGGTGTGAGGGTGACCACAGCCAGCTGCAAGGCTCCAGCAGCACATCCCTCTTCTGCTCGCAACAGAGAGACACCGGTGCCCCCCTGGCCCCAGCACCATGGCTGGCTGAAGCCCCAGATGCCCCGTGTGGCACATCACAGGGCAGGGCCCCTGCTCACCCCACGTCCAGGAGGAGGCACGGCCGGTCCTCGGGCAGTCCCAGCAGCTCTACAGCCCGCTCCGACATCTGCGACTGGATCTCCACCACTCGAGAGCTACAAGGCACAGCAGGGACATGGGCAGCGGGCGGCAGCCTTGCAGCGCGACACCCCCCGCCACCACCGCGCGGAAGGATTTGAACCCCCTTTGTCTCATGACGGGACCCCTCCAGTGGTGGAGTTACACCCCCTCCACCACCTCACAACGGGACCCCTCAATGGCGGGGTCCTCCCCCTCCATGGCGGGGTTACACCTCCCGCCTCATAACGGGACGCACCCCGCCACGGCGGGGTTCCCCCCCTCTATGGCGGGGTTCCCCCCCCTCGCCTCACGACAGGACTCCG